>CAUYRH010044405.1:0-79002 GCA_963574655.1 Perodicticus potto
TTGAAATCTCTCCCACTACCAGGAGCTTTGGTGTTTTCTGTATTCTTTTCTGTAAATCAATTCTGTCTTATCACGGACGGGTGGGGGGGGGGGAAATAATGTAATGAAGAATAATAAAATACATGTATTTAAAAAAAAATTTAGAAAAAACTAGCTAGGCATCATGGTGGGCACCTATAGTCCCAACTACTCAGACGACTGAGGCAAGAGGATCACTTGAACCCAAGACTTTGAGGTTGCTGTGAGCCATGATGCCATGGTACTCTACCCAGGGTGACAGAGGGAGGCTCACAAAACAACAAACAAACAAAAAAAACCACTATATTAACCTTAAATTAAAAAAACAATAATTTGAGTGTGCATTCACATGAGAGACAAAAAAAATTCTAAAACTGATTTCTATAACCAACATATAAGCAATAATAAGTAATAGTATAAGCATAAGGAGTTTCAGCATGCTGAAAAGGAGACACAAATGTAAAATTTATGTGATTAAAGAAAAACCTTCAAACTAGAAATACAATTAGAAACTCCTGATATATTTTTGGTCTTAGAATGAAATTTCTATCACCTTGAGCATTTATCCTTTCTTTGTGTTGGGAACATTTCATGTCTTCTCTTCCAGCTATTTTGAAATATGTAATGTGTTGTGGTTTTCAATAGCCACCCTGCAATGCTATTGAACATTAGAACTCATTCCTTCTTATCTAACTGTGTGTTTCTATCTATTAACCAACCTCTCTTTATCCGCCCCCACAACACACCATCACCAGCCTCTGGTAACCACCATTCTACTCTCTATCTCTATGAGATCAACCTTTTCAACTCCCACATATGAGTACGAACATGCAGTATTTGTTTTTCTGTGCCTGCCTGGTTTATTTAACCTGATGTAATGACCTCCACTTCTGTGTATGTTGCTATAGATGACATTCATTTTTATGGCTGAATAGTATTCATGTATCAAAATATCGCATGTACCCCATACGTGGGTACAAATACTATGTACTATGTATTAACTAAAAAAAAAAAGGAACAAATTTCCTATACATGCAATACCTTGGATGGATTTCAAAGGAATTATGCTATGTGGGAAAAAATTCTCAAATGATTACACAGGGTCTGATTCCTAGTGCTATAACATTCTTGAAATGACAGAATTACAGAGATGGAGAGCAGATGAGCAGTGCTGGTGGGTAGTGACTGGGAAAGAAAGGGCAGTGGGAATTGCTATAAAAAAGGTACTGTAACTTGGACATTACTGTTCTTTACCTTCTGTTGTGGTGGTCACAGGAATCAAAAACACAAGCACACAAATGGCTGCCTATAAGACTGGTGAAATAAATAAAACAAAATAAATATATGACAAGAAGTCCTAGACACAACAACTTTTCCAGTAGTGATGAGAAATTCTGGCAGCCACTGAAAGGAACCATTGCCTTCTGGAGAACTGGCTGATTCCAGATCTGGACAGGACAATTACAAGTTGAGCTTGGAACATCTTCACATATGAGAAAGTGAGAAAGCTATGAAAAGTCTTCTAGGTCATGTCAAAGGACCCAGGAACTAATGGAATAGGCTCTCCCGGCTGAAGGTGGGACGATTTAAACATCTGTGAGGATAATAGCAGCAATTAATTGAAGCAAATCAAATTTGGTTAAGTTTGTGAATTAATCATGAGGACTGAAACCAACAACCAATCAACTCAGTGGTAGTCTGAGGGTGTGAGGGTACCAGTACCCAAAACAGGATTTTATAAACTGGGAAATAAAGAGAAAAGGTCAAGCATTTATTCTGCCTCTTCTACACTTATGGTCCTCTGAGTCACCCAAACAGTTCATAAGAGATATTGTTTATAGAAGCATTTCAGCTAATACATGAAAAATAAATGACAGATTAGAATACCACCATATTTCAACCACTAGCAAATTAATAAACTAGGCAATGATCTTTGGTGTCAGCTGGCATCACAAGAAAAGACAAAACCATACATTATTAACTGCCTGGTGGAATTTCTTTTGAACCTAAATTTGATTAAGCCTCTAGCTCTTACCATTACTTAACAGAAAATAGAGAGTACAGAGAAATACGTTATAAATGCCACAGGCATGCAAAATCAGCAAAATACAGATTATGGGAAGCTCTCCTAGGCAAATAATCAAGTTTTTTATAAAAAGTAAAGAAGACAGAGGTGGAATGCTTGTATGCATTTGGGTGAGGGTAGAAGGGCCTAGAGGTAAAAGCATGTTTAAGGAGACATACCATCCAACCACAATGAATGAGCCTTATATGAATCCCAGTTTAAACAAGCAAACAAACAAATGATAAACAAACACTTAGGAGGCAATTGGGAAAAGTGAATGTTCACTGGAAATTTGTTGCTATTAAGAAATTATTGTTAATTTTGTCTATTTATTGATATTATAGTTATCCTTTTTTAAAAAGGAGTTCTTATCTTTTAGAGATGTCTTTTGCAGTATTTGCAACTAGAATAACCATGTTGTAAATTTCCTTGAAAGTAGTAGTGTGGAAAGTGGGTCAGGATATATATGAAGCAAAATTAACTGTGTATTGATAATTGTTGAAATTAGACAATGGGTACACAGGGATTCATTATGTTAGTCTCTTTGGTATATGTTTGAAATTTTCTATAATAAAACAATTTACTTAAGGAGGACATTTTAAAAATAAAAAAAGAATAGTATCATATGCTAAAAGTGGAAGGTAACTAAAAAAATATAATTTAGTGAAAGCAAACCAATGTTTTTAAATTCTAGTTGTCCAGGCCTCTAAATCTGAAGTCACTTCCTTGTCATTGAAAAGCAAGTACCAAGACACGTGCTGAAGACGTTTTAGGAAAATAAAATCCTGGAGAAGTACTTCTGCAATGGCTAGGAAGGGAACTGGAGCAGGACTCACTTTCTCACCTTACGACTGCATGCTCCGATGTCACTTAGATCTCTTTAGATCTTAAACCTGCTGGGGGAGGGATGTATCACCCAATTTTCAAGGTGCCTTGCTTTGAGAAATAATATTATTTTCTTTTTAAACTGAATGTAATAGCGGTGATCCTCTCATTTTGCATAAAAGGAACATGAGACTTATTTGAAAGTAAAATGAGACTCAGAGAATCTAATTTCATGACATTAGCACATCCTTCCATCCCCATCTCCTCCATTCTGCCTCCATTCTCTGATCACTGTGTTCTCCGAGCTTCCGCCTTTTCCTCGAGTACACCCAACTCTTTCTAATGTGTGGTCTTGGCACGTACTGAACTCTTTTCCTGAAACTCTCTCTCCCTTCTTCACTTGACTAATGCCTCTTATTCTTCACTTAAGTTTAAATGCAACTGTCTCAGAGTTACCTCTTTACACTCAGTTATCCAGTTTCACATTATTTCCCTTGGAGGCATGGTTATTTTTTATGATGTAAACATAACTGCAAAACACCCCCCACCAAGTGCACTGTAAGCTCCATGAGAGGAGGGCCCATTTTTGCCCCTGTTGGAATGCTAGGCCTAATACAGTCTTGCATATGTATGAATGCCTTTGGGATATAAGAATCATTTTAGAGACAGTATATAAATATAATTAAGAGCGCAGACTCTGCAGGTCAAACAGACTGGGTTTGTCTGTTGGCTTTACCTCTTACTAGTTGTGTATCCTTGGAAAAATTTACTTCAACTCTCTGTGTTCCAGTTTCCTTATCTGGTTAATAGCAGGACCTGATTGATAGTTATTGTGAGCATTAGGTGAGTTAATACTTGTAAAGTACTTAGAACAATGCCTGACCATGAGTACTATATATGCATATATTATTATAGTTACACATTATTACTATTATACAGAGTATTACTACAATGTTATAAATAATATACATAATGTATACGTAAAACGTAGTCCTTTCCTCTCATCAGTTCACAGATAAATGAGTATATACAATATCAGCAATTGCAAGTGAATGTTGTATTGTCAAGTGTAATGTGTAGGTATAAAATCCTTATTGCCTATGGGCTAGGGTAATGCACAGGTTAGTATGGCTACTATGTATATACTACACGTGAAATCTACTCACTGACCCACCTTTTATGAAATACCTCTCATGTGCCAATCTTATACTGGACATTGATGACTCAAATAAGAAATAGACATAGTCTGTCCTTTCAAGGATTTTGCGGTCAATATTATGAAAAATAACTCCAAGCAAATAAGAGGACATACCCATGGTTCAGAATAAGTTCAAGAGAGGGGAAGATTGAAGATTTTTATTATGAGTATGAAAAGGTAGGCACAAATCCGATAAGCTTTCTGAGATAATATACATATGATTATGATGTGTTGAGGAATGAATAGGAGTTCTTCAGAAAGCGAGAGGGGCCAGAGGAAATTGTTTTCAATGATTCAGAGAGAGGGTCATAGAACAGAATGGGGTATATTGAGATTCTATGAGCAATTTGGAATGAATGCAGGGTGAAGTTCAAGGACAGAGATAGAAGAGAAGCACCAGGTCCTTGTGGGTTGTGCAAAGGAGTTAGGCATTTACTCTATTAATTTCCAGGAGTCCAAAAAAGGTTTTCACAGAAGAAAGTTATGAGCAGGCCCACAATTTGAGGGAAAATATTCCTTAGTGAAAGTATGGAGCACAAGTAAGCAAAGTCAAATTCTTGTAGCAGGGCGGCCAATTGAGTGCCTGGAACGGTTGCTCTGGGGAGGAATAATCCCTTTACTCAGGCTTTGATATTGAACTGCTCATTCTTTCTCTCCTCACTGAGATTCATTCTTCTTTGGTTTCCTACCAAAAAAATCAATATGGTAGTCTTGGAGATTCATGTTCTGTCCTGCCAACTACCTATGAAATACCAGGATGCCCATATCAGGAAAATACCAGGCAAGTACTTTTTGCCATTACTCCAGGTAAAAGGTAGAGGCTCTGAAAATACCATCCTTGGTAGCATAAATAGGTACTCAGACTAATGGGAAGCTGTAGATATGAACACAGCCTATATCCTGTGGCTAACAGTCAGTGTATCCTAGACTTTAGAGGAAGGCATATCTGGATTTGAAACCAGACTCTACTACTTGCTAGCTGTGTGATTCTGGCAAGTAATTCTACCACTCTGAGATTCAGTTTCCAAATCTGTAAAATTCAGACAATAAAAGTTTCTTTCTCATAGACTTGTTTTGAAAATTAAATAAGATAACAGCTATCAAGGGTTTAGCTTACTTGCTGACTAGGACATAGAATATAGTAACATATACTTGATATGTGCAGCTATTATCATCTGAGATAGTAATGAACACATTTGTCTTGTAGAATCTTAGGAACTATGCAACCGGAGAAGCATGTTTGTGGTTGGTTTGGCATCCGTAGCTCGGTGGTTAGGGCGCCGGCCACATACACCAGGCAATGACAACTGCAACAAAAAAATAGCCAGGAATTGTGGTGGGTGCCTATAGTCCCAGCTACTTGGGAGGGTGAAACAAGAGAATTGCTTAAGCCCAAGGGTTTCAGGTTGCTGTGAGCTGTGACGCCATGGCACTCTACTGAGGGTGACGTAGTGAGACTCTG
The DNA here is from genome assembly GCA_963574655.1 of Perodicticus potto. Classification (NCBI taxonomy): domain Eukaryota; kingdom Metazoa; phylum Chordata; class Mammalia; order Primates; family Lorisidae; genus Perodicticus; species Perodicticus potto. Next base: position 5,569 of record CAUYRH010044405.1, read on the forward strand.
TCTCAAAACAAACAAAAAAAAACCCCACGAAAAGAATGCTTGCTGTGTTATCCATGCTAGTCCAGGGGTATTTGAAGTAGTGCATGTTTATGTTCTATTAGAGAAAATGTACAATAAACAGCTAAGGTGAGATTTAGATTAGACACAAGGTAGAACTTTGAAGAAGTGAGGGTTAGTAAACCTTGAGTAGTGCGATCATAGTTATCTCCCCAAATGTCCACATGAAGAAATCTAGAATCATGTAATTTGAATGGCTTAGCAAAATATTGTTTAAAGGCACAAAGACACATGAATTGGCTTCATTATAATATTTCCTATCATCTCTGCAATTGTTTTGATTACTCACTGTTCCTTGGACTTTTGGAAAAGGCTATAGACTATTAAGTTTCCTGATGCCCCTTGCTACTAGTGGATAACAATTAGCCCCTTTATACTCAGAAAAATCTTAGACACAGAAAGATGAAGAGATTTACACGAGGTAACGCAATAAAGTTAGTGAGATGGGATTTGAACTGCCTCAGGAGGAAGGGTAACTATTTCTCTGAGCTGGAGATACTGTCTCTTTGGATCACTAAGGGGAAGAATGCATAAGAATCTCTTTAGCTCCAATTTAGAGTGCCTGGGTTAATAAACCCTAGAATCACTTCTCCACTCTTCCCTTTTAAAGAATAATACTAATTAATAAAGAAGTACCATCTAGACATAGGTGTCAAGTTGATTTTATCTAGAATGCCAGACGGCAACCAATTAGTAGTGTCTATTTAGAAAACTGTGTTGAGAAGGATTCTGAGGGTAGGCCTCAGCAAGAGTGTTGTGATGGATTAGTGACATCTGGCATCAGCATGGGACAGAGGGTAAGTGGCAATTGCGACAAATATTTGTATTCTTATCAGCATGTTAGCAGGGCTTAGTTTATGGGGTGGACTTGCCTCTGGGGAACCAGAGAGCAATACCCTGAAGGAGTGAGACATGATGTGGTCATATTTTGATAAAGTAAGGGAGGAACTGAAATTTAAATTATATTAAGGAGAAGCTAGACCCAAAGTCTAAGTCACTTGGCTGCTGCAGGGTTCAAAAAAGGCAAGGAGGTGCAAATGGGAGCTTTAACCACGTTCTAGGAATTAAGAATAGGAACACAGCTGGGAGCTGTTGATTGATCTTGTGGGGGTGGGATCCCACCTACCTCTCCCCTGCAAGTGACTCAGTTCATACCCCCAGTGTCATGACTAAGGGTAGTTTTAAACATCCAGCTCAGGATTGCATTTAAAATGACATCAACTTCAGAGTGAGAGGTAGGCCGAGAGCAACGGGGTAAAAGGGGATGTTTGGTACGGGAGGAAGGGGAGAAAGAGGCAAGGGGCTCCCTGGTGTCCACTTCTCTCCAGTTCCAAGCGCCCTAGCCCGGGCCCCACCTCCCTGTAGCCGCAACCCGCTTAAGAAGCCGGCAAAAGAGTCTCTAGTTATTGACCAGAAGGGGTCACTGCAGAGCGAGCAGCACGCTCAGGTTTTCCCAAGAGCAGACACAGGAGCAAGAAATACACGCGAATCCAGTCTTACACTTTTTCAGACGGATACTCATTTATTCCAGCGTTCTTTCTTCTATTGCCCTATATTGTTCTCTTTATCCTCCTCTTCCCCTTCACCTCTTATGTACCTCCTGTTACTTTTCAAATAATTTCTGAAGTTGAAGTTCACATTAGTGCCCACACGCCCCAACATCCCCCGCCCCGTCCCTGCGCCACGCCCACTGGGCCCCCATTACTATTAACACCAGCGATAAGCATGGGTTTACTCCTGCTGTGTCTGGGACCTGGTGCGATGTGCTTGGAGGCCTTTAAGACTCAGGAGGCCACCTTCCAGGAATTTACGACTCTGCTAAAATTAAAGGGCTCCAAAGGAGAGATGTGCTGAGAGATCCCTTAAAGTTCTCTTTTCCTTAATGAAAACTGGGGCTGGGGGGGGGACGAGAGAAATTCTATCTAGATCCTCTGTGTCTGGGGTTTATTGGGCATTCTGAACCTCCACTTGCTAGGATTAGACTGAACTGCGAGAGGACTGACGATGGGGAGGAGAGACCAAAAAGTAACGATGCCCCTGTAATCTCAGATTTCCCCCTCCAACCCTTCCCCTAAGCGCTTTCAGTTCCAAAACGTACCCCTTTTCCCAAGACAAGCTGCATTAGGGAAAGTAACTGCGGATTAATTCCCCAGGAGCGGGTAGGGGGCAGGAGTGGGGCGGAGGAGTCCTCTTTCCTTTGCCTGGGCTTGGCAGCTAGGCGGTTGGGCAGGCGGGCGACACAAAGAGATATCCTTTACAGCACCGCGTGCACAGATGTGACGCTGCGCCCCTTTGAGGGCGGGGGCTCGGCTTGGCAGATGGCGAGAAGCCCAATTGGTGAAGGGTAGTCCATCAAACGGCACTTCCGGATGGTGGGGTTCTCGCGGCCCCCGAGCGCAAAGAACTCAGGCGACCCTCTTTGCTGACCTAGGCAGTCCCTCCCCGAAGTGAGGGGCGGGGGCATTTGGCTTGGGAGGATAGGTTAAGTTTTTTACTTCCCCCCTCAATAGAAGATTTGCTGGAAGTCTTGTGAAGCGGCCGGGAAGGGAGGAGGCCAGGCCCCAAGGGCATGCAAGAAAGGGGCGGCCTGGGAGGGGGAGAGGGCCAGGAAGCAGGATCTTCTGCCTGATTCTGACAGGAGTGCTAGGATTGCTTCTCCGAGGGGTCAGCGCTGCAACTCGGTCGCTGCGGGCCCGGGTGACAAGCGCACGCCCCGCCCTTTCTCCTCCCAAGACCTGCGGGCTTTTGTTATGCAGATGGCGGCAGGAGGCTGAGCCTAGAGAGGAGGGGGCCGGTGGGGTGGAGACACCGGGAGGGGGTGGCAAGTGCAGCTCTCCCGACCAGCCTCCTTCTCCAACGTCACATTGTGCGAGAGACAAAACCCGGGCGCGCCGGAGCGCACACGCGCACGCACACACAGGCGACCCTGTCGCCTCTTCTCTCCGGGCGCTGCGGAGAAAGCCAGTCCTGCCTTCCCCGCCCGGGGCGCGGAGGCTCGCCGAGCTCCGACAGCAGCCCGGAGCCAACCCGGAGGGCCGAGAGAGCCGGCAGACCAGCCTTCTTTCTCTGCTGCCTGCTCGGGCCGAGACGTCCCATCCCCCCGCGCTGAACTCCGATCTCTCGCACCCCACCCCTCTGGGTTTCTCTGGGTTCGTCTCGGACGCAGCCCGGGGCCGGGTGTGCCCCGGTTCGGAGTCCACGTTTCAGCACTTCGGACAGCGCCCGGACACCCGGCCCCTCTGGGTTGGCCATGGCGAGCGTTCAGCAGGGCGAGAAGCAGCTCTTTGAGAAGTTCTGGCGAGGAACCTTCAAAGCGGTGGCCACTCCGCGTCCCGAGAGCATCATTGTCGCCAGCATAACGGCCCGCAAGCCGCTGCCAAGGTAATGACCTCCTTCTTAAAAGGGGAGACCCTGAAAGCCCCTCTTCCTGGCCTGTGCCCCAGAGCAGCCGGGCCAGGGCGCCTGTCTTTTCTCGTCTGTCCTCGGCATCTCCCGCTGGAACATGGGAACTAATTGCTTGTGCGAGGTGGAAGATGCTGAGAAGGGGCAGGGATTTGGGGGTCGAGGGGGAGGAGAGCAACACTCCGCGGAGCCCACAGATCCTATTCAAGAGGTTTTGCTTTCTTGGGGTGGGCGGCGCAGGTGGGGTACGACTTGACGCAGAAACTTTTCTTGGTGTCACAGAGCTTAGCGAGCAGGGGTCAGAGGAATGATGGATTTGAGGTGGGTGGGGAATGCTGTAAAAGAAGGGAAGATGAGGATTGAACCAGCTCGAACAGAGATAGCTGTGCATTTCTATCCTCAGCTCGGGAACTAGCAAGCTCTGAACATTTTTGACAAAAGCCCATATGCTGTTCCCTCAAATACACCCAGAACAGCACCCTCCTCCACACCTTACTGGCTGCTGCCGCCGCTGCTGAAATCTCTCCTCTCCAACATCCAAAACCAAGACTCTCAGCTCAAGAGTCAGGGAGGAGCCTTCTAAGATCATGAGATGATATCGGAAGAGTTTTCTTTAATTTCTCCAAAAGAACCTGATCGTTTTGAACTCAGAAAAGAGAACAGATTCTGGGACGGCGGTAGACGTGGTGTAGATGACGGGACGAAATCAAAGAAAGGCAGAAAGAGGGGGAGCAGGATGTGGGGTGAGAGGGAAAGGAGGTTGGGGAGAATGGAAGCATTCCAAGAAGAAGAAAATCCAATCCTTTTTATACATCATTCAATTTAGAGGAGTTTGAGAAGGAAAAAAGAAGGCTGTTCCCTCTGTCAGGGAAAATCAAGGCAGCATGAAAACTCATCTTTTGGTGGTATTGGATGAGTGGTTCGTGAGAGAAAAGAAAGAAGTAGACCCAGGGGGACCACTTGGAGGATTTATTAATCCTGGCAGTCTGTATGTGGGAGCAGATTGAAAACATGTCTGTGAACGTGCTTGGGACAGAATGGATGCCTGCTCTGGCACAAGTGAATCTGAACTTTCCAGCGGGTGTGGGCTGGAAGACGGATGGGGACTCACGTCTGAAGAATCAAACCCAGACTGTAGAACTTTTCTTTTCACAGTCTGATAGGGGATCCTACAGATCTTTAGAGAAAGGGGATCCCATGTGGAGAATGGGAGGGCAGCGACGTCCTGGGGCAGTGGGGCATAGCAGGCTGTGGCTGGAAGGGAGGGGACACCCACTGACACAGGATGGAGAAGGGGAACAATAACACCAAATGCCATTAAAAAGCTGATGCTCTCTGCTTGGAGGGAGGTTCTTTGTAGAGGGTTTTGACGTCAGCGGCTTTCTCTTCCTGGGTTTCTGCTGTCTATTCCCCCTTTGGAGTGCACCCTACTGTTGTTGCCAAGCCAGGTGCTGCACCAGCCCAGGAAAATGCCCTTGTAGAAGGAACTAGAGGAAATACTGGAAAGTAGAAGTGTGGTGTTTTGTCCAGACTTCTCCATCTATTTCAGGGGTCTAGGGTGGTGTTTTAATTCAGAAAAACATGTCTGATGTCCACTTGGCTGGGTACTTTCAGCCTTTGTCTATTACTATCATCCCCTTGTCTTGGTCATATTCTCAATTATAAGAATTGACCACAAGGTCTCTCAACCTTCATGCTTTCATAGCGTTGTGTTCATTCTAATTTAAGCCATCTGAGACATTTTCAATAGCCGTCCACAGGCCCCCACTGTCATTTCACTCCTGATGTCTTTTAATGTCTTGTATCTTTTGCCCCCTGGAAACCACCCATGGGGTGAAAGTCTGAACCATTAAGCCCTCAATTTATGTCACGCTAGGAGAATCATGTTTAATACTTCCGTGATAGGTGTGGCTTCTCTATAGACTAGATTCCAGGTTTATAGCTGTTACTCCTGGGTTGGGGTAGGGAGTGAGAAGACAGCATTTATATCTAAGTCTTTAGGAAAGGCTGAGCTTGAGTTGTCTTTTTAACACACTGGCTATAAAACCTGAATCATTTCCATTCTCACTCAAGCCAGACACGTCCAGTGATGATCAGTTTCTACCTCCGCTTCAAGGTTCCATACTTACTTAAGGCTAAAAGTACCATGTTTCCAAATCAAGTTCTTAGGAGGAAAAGGGCAGAGACATTGGCACATCACTGGGCTCCAGTGGCTTCCTCTACAGGCAATCTGGGGACTTGGTCTCATCAGAAATGTTGTTTAGTTTCATGAGTTAAACCCAGATCACAGTCAGCAGATCAGCACAAGTATCTGTCTGCAGGGAGATGGGGAAAGGCGTGGATGAACCAATAGTCAGTCCTGTTGGTTACACACTCAATATTTGTTTATAGATGTAAAGGCCACCCTCCCTCTCACAGTGAACTTCCCTAAGATATTTTAAGTCTATCTCTGAAGATAATTTAGTGCCAAGATAGATGCATACATTCAATTCGTTGATTTCACAGCAATATGCATACATCATACTGCAATCCAAGCAAACCCCCTTCAGTTCCTCTCCCCCCGCCGTGAGGCATACTTGATGAGGCAATAGCTTTATAATGTATCAAATTGCAAGCAGATGTCTGACTCAAATGTCAGAGCAGTATAGCAGAGTGGGAGGCAGTATATCATAGTGGTTAAGAGCTCAGACTTGCGCACAAGGCAACCTGGATTCCTGTCCTGGTTCTGTCGTGACTAGCTGTGTATCCTGAACAGGTGGCTTCACTGAGCCTGTTTTCCAGCTTGAAAACAGAAATAATAACAGTAGCCATCTCAGAGAGTGGGTTGTGAGCATGAAGTCAGGTAGGGCACAGCCCACAGTATATAGTGCACAGTGTTTGTTTAATAGGTATTAGCTCTGTAACAAAGCTTCTAATGGCCAAAAGGAAATCAGCTATTCCTCAGTATTGTGTTCTCTGTACCTATCCATCTCTCCCCTGAGCAGTGCTGATAATAAAAACTGGGATTTCAGTTTCATTTCATTGAGATAAAATTAACAAAGGTGGGGCAGGGTGTGGTCCCCTCTTTCCTGACTCAGAGGGAAGATTAGATGCTTTCTGATCTGACTGCATTATCTGGATTCAGACCTGATTGGTATAACATTGTTAGGGAGCGTTCTTTTTGTTTGTAAAGAGAAGACCAGGTACTGCCAGTCTAAAGAAAGCTCAAAGTCCTTGAAAAAAATCACAATTTTAATTCCATAAGTTTCATCAAAGCTACAGTGACTATGTAATTTGTAGTTTGTATCAAGACGTCTTTAAGAATGAAAGAGGGTATTATTAGTAATTGTTCCAGGATGGAAGATCTAACAGGAATTGCGCCAGGATGGAGGGTTAACCATAGTCAAACCTCCTCCTATATCAACATTGGAGAGAGCCAACATGAATTAATGGGGCATGTGAAGTGTAGAAAGGCCCCTTCTTTTATCCTCACAGAAGAAGAACAGTCATTTTGCCTGCCATTAACTTGATTCTCTTTGTTAATTTCTTAGTCTAGAAAAGTTTGCATCTAAGAAGTTTCAGTTCAGCAAAACCTAGTGTTTGAGACCAGTTCAAGCCACAATAACCATATCGATGAATGCTTGTAGCTAAGGGCTTAATGAACATATAAAAATCACATGAAATTAGCATTTCAGCTGTGTGCAAATGCATAAGTGTTAGTAAAGGGCTAGAAAAGAGGCTACCTTAAATAGAGTACACATGCCCTCAACAATTATTTTAACAAACTGTTAATTTTCTTTGAAAATCCTTTTTATGCAGAAAAGTCCAGAAGCAGACTTCAGCCCAGTCCCTGTCCAAAGGACCGTAAATTTCAAACTATTGGTGATTTTACTGCATAAAGGGAAAGATGGCCAAATCGTAAGAGAGAATAAGAAATGCCTTTGAACCATTTAATTCAAAACTCCCCTCTGTGCCAGGAGATCAGTTAGCACATTTGTGCTGACGAGGTCTAGGGAGCTGGGGTGAGGGGGTGTTGAGAGGAGATTTTCTGGCAGCCCGTGGTTGAGAGCCAGTGTACTGAGGGTCACAGAGAATGCTTGTCCTGGCGATGAATGAGCACTTTTCTCTGGAAGGGCGTGTTATTGTTTGGGTCAAACCTTTCTCTTTTTGAAAGGTGAAATTAGTTGAATGGGGTCAGTGCAGGGGTCATTTCTGACATTCTGGCATTCTACTGTGTTTACTTGGCACATGTTCTGTCTTAGAGAACCAGGCTGAAGATATTCAATGAGTGTTAGATGTATTAATTGAATGGGGGCATGTGGTTCAATCCTAGCAACAGATGAGCTTTCTCCCAGCCCCACCTCCAATTCTGACACACTGGGAATTGTGAGCCATGCAACCGGAAAGACAAACACGCGCTGCAAATAGATTTGACTCTCCCTGTGTCAGAAGGAGGCTCCCAAGATACAGACATCTGTCTGGTTGAACAAGGAGACGTGTTAGCCAGTATATGGGGGAGGAGGTTGAAAAAAATGCCACCTGGAAGTGTTTCCCAGGCCTGGGAGGTCTCTGTTATCTCCACCCCTGCTCCAGGCCCCGAAATGGGGAAACGTCCCTAAACTACTAACTCCTGTAATGGGGTAGTAAATGCGGGTCATGTGCCTTCTGCTCTGTGAGCACATCAGGCATGCTGCAGGGGTGCAATAAATTTTAAAAATATCATTTTTTTTTCAGAGTGGCTAGATTTACCTTGCTGTGAGGTGGAAGAATTCGCTGGGGCTTAGCAAAACCAGAGCTCTTTAATTGCTTGTTACTAAGACTTTCTCTGAGGTGTGAGAAAATATTTCTGAGATGGAAGAAGTAGAATGATGAAAAGAATTTGGCTTCAAAGTCAGATCCATCCAGGCTCACGTCCTGCTTTGTCACTTCCAAGCTATGGGATCTGCTAGTCACTTCACTTCTTTGTGCCTCGGCCGCTCCATCTGTGAAATACTCCTATCATCAGGTTGTAGTGAGGCGCGAATGAGATAATTCATATAAAGAGCATGGCACAGTGCCTGGGATAGACCAAGACCTCCGTAAAGTAGATGCTCTTGTTGCTCTGACGTGGGTTGCCTGATGAGAGGCAGAGAGAGGGGATGCGACGCCCCTTACCACCTGGGTAGGGTTGTCCAGTAGTGATGCTTTGCTCCCTTGAATTTACCTCTTGATTACTCCAATGCTCTGTATTCATTTCTTTTCTTTCTTTCTTTTTTTTTTTTAGAGACAGAGTTTCACTCTATCGCCCTCGGTAGACTGCTGCAGCATCACAGCTCACAGCAACCTCCAGCCCTTGGGCTTAGGCGATTTTCTTGCCTCAGCCTCCCCAGTAGCTGGGACTACAGGTGCCTGCCATAATGCCCAGCTATTTTTTTGTTGCAGTTTGGCCGGGGCCGGGTTTGTACCCGCCACCCTCGGTATAAGGGGCCTGGCTCTCTACTCCCTGAGTCACAGGCACCACCTCTGTATTCATTTTTTGAATATGGTTTTACTGTTCCCTTAAGAGCCACTGGAGATGTGTGGGGCTGTTTAAAAAAATAACGATCTATCAGACCCCAGGGGCAAACTAATCAAAAGAAATGTTTTCTTTTGCTATTTGCAAATGCTCACTGGCTATGTGACTTTTGGCAAGTGACTGGACCTTCTTGATCTTGGTTTCCTCATCCATAAAATGGGGCTAATAATAGTAGCTGCCTCCCAGAGCAGTTAGGAGTACTGAATGAGCTAATTTATGAAAAGTGCTGTTTGGCACAGAGTAAGGGTTCCATCAATGTTGGTTCTTGTTATTAATAATAAATTATAGTTTTTATTATTACTCTGTGCCAGGTTCATTAGGGAGAAAAAGATGAATGAATGCGGTCTCTGCCTTTGAAGGCCTCGGAGTATGCAGCAAAGGTGTGTAGGCTGTGAGGCAGACAGTCTCAAGTTCTATAACATAGGTAGGAATAGAGACAGGAGAATGGGAAAAAATAGAAGAGGAAAAGACCCACAATGAGGCATGGAGTCCCTGGCTTATGGTCATACAGTTTTCCATAGTTATCTGTACAATGGGGATGATTCTTTCATTTTGTCTATTTTACTTACAAATGTAAGGAATGATCAGAATAAACCAGGCCTTTGCGTTAGTAGGGTCTAAAAAAGACTAAGGTCTCTTCCCATACCTTTTTCCTGGGAGTTTACCTCTCTAGAAGGAATATTACCTGCTGGGAATATTCAATGCTAATAAAGGGAAGCCGGGGAAAGAAACTATAAATATAAAATTTCCATCCCTTCTGCCATCGGCTCCAGGATGAAGTCTTTGGCATGGGCCATTAGGTTTCTTGTCCTTCATGGACTGGCTCTGGCTCATATGAAATCCATCCAGTCCGCATTCCTCCAGCAACCACTGGTGATCGGGGAATGCAGTCAGCCCGCATGGGTTGAAGATAAAGTTGATCAGAGGAAAGTGAATGCACAAAATGGAAAGAAGCTATGTGTGGCCAAAAAAAAAAAAAAGTTAAGTTTTACTTTCATTCATTCATTCGTTTGATATTTTAATTGAGACATTACTCAATATAACACAAGCAACCAACAAGAAGTCCCTGTTCCTATGAAAGAGAAAGATGATAAATGAACCCAATAAATACATAATATAGGATCTGGTGGCAATAAGTGCTGTAAAGAAGAATAAAGCAGGGGAAGGGAATAGAGGCCGAGGGAAGGAGCTGTTTTGTCAGATGGATTGGCCAGGGACCTGGAGGAATGTAGAGAGTGAGCTGTGAGAATAATTGGGGGGAATGTGTCTAAGCTGGAGGGAACAGCAAGTACAAAGGCCCTGCGGTGGAAACACACTCGGTGTCCTTGAAGAATAACAAGGCAGGCAGTGAGGATCAGAGTGAGTGAGGGGGGGAGTAACAGATGACTGCCAAGATGCAGGCAGGAAGCAGACCAGAGGAGGTTTTATAAGCCAGGTGGGGGCTTCCTGGGGCCTCAGCTCCCAGGCAAGGGGCAGGAGATTGTCCCGGGGGGGGGGGTTCCTGCCCTCTCAGGCAGGGTCCTAGATCTGATCTGCTTCTCTCGTCTCTTCTCCCCTGACTGTGATGCAGCTAGGGACGGCTTTGAACAGCAGTGCCGGAAGCTTAACTTGGTCTTTCCATATGTTATGGACAAGCATGAAATTTACAGTCTCTCTGATTGTGATCAATCAGATTAGGAAACTGAAAAGGAAACTGTTTAGACTTTCAAATAGCAGTGATAAATTTTGTTCCCCAGTGGGAAGGTTTGTTGTCTCTTGTGTCCATCCATGTAGACCTAGACTGTCCCTGGCACCTGACAGACCCTGTGTGCTGCACACCCTTGAAGCTACAGTCTGCTCTCCCTTTCTTGATATCTCTCGCTCGCTCGCTCTCCCCACCTCCCCTCTCCATTTGAAATTTCGCCGAGGGAGCTCCCATATGCCACAGACTGTGTGCGGAGCTCCGTGAAATAAAACATTGAATTAAGATGTCATAGAGACAAAGCCAAACCAAATACAGGAACAATGCAGAGCCCTAAAACAGTCATTAAGTAATTCACGTCTACATGTGTCTGTTCAAAACAAATATTAAGATCCTCTGGACGCAAATGTTTCTCATCTGGAGAATCCCCTGGTTGGTGGATTCCCAGGGCTTAGATTCCGCTGACAGCTTTGCTGAGCAGAAGCACCAATGGATCACTGTTGTCTGGCTTCATTAAAAGTTAAGCTTAGGCAAGTGAGCTGAAATTTTATGACAATTACCGCTCCTGCAGAAAGAATGGTGCCATTTGCCCCTGCAGTGTGTGTCTTTGGGGTGCTGTGTGCGTGCTCACTCGTGGTGGGGATGTGTGCGCAGAGCTCCTTGTGTTACTGTGTGCTTAGGCCTGTGCTAAACACATTTCGTTTGTTATCTGGTTCTACCCTCAGAATAACTCCAGGAGAGAGAGATCTTCAAGCTCCTGCTTTACAGATAGGGAAAGCAAGGCTCTGAGAGTAGACGTGACCTGCTCAAGGACAGGTGGCTGATAAGAGTCAGAAGTGGGTTGAGAACCCAGAGCTCTTCACTGGTTTGTTTACAGTAGTGTGCGCTTTGCAGAGGAAGAAAACAGATCAGTGAGGTGGTGAATGAGATGGAGCTTGTCCAGGGCCGCATAGTTTGTTGGTGATGAAACCAGGAATTGAACTCAGGTCTGCCCTCTTGCAAGTATGTTCTTCTCCGCCAGCTGCACTTTCTGTCACTGTCTGGATTTTAAGGTTGTGAGCATTTTTGTTTTGTTTTGCTCATCTTGCTTTATGTTCAATCAGCTTTGGTGATCACACTTGTTACAATTCCATCTCCTACAACTCACAGTAATACCGCCCTCCTCTTCCTCTTCCTCACATCTATTCCCCACACAGAGCCAGAAGAGCTTCTTTGAAAAGAAAATCAGATCTTGTAACTCTCTCTGTCCCCACCTAATGCCCTCCCAAGATTACAGAATACAGAGTCAACTCCTTGAAGTTGCACTTTCCCAAGATTTTCAGAATACAGAGTCAACTCCTTGAAGAGGTCTATGAAGTTCATTATGGTCCAGTTTCTGACAACCTCCCCGAAATCTTTTATAAAACACTACCCTACATTCTTTCAGCTCTAGCTGCGTCCTGTTCCTTTTAGTTACTCAGATTCCCCATGCTGCTTCCTGCCACAGAGCCTTTGCACGTGCTGCTAAGAAAGCTCTCTCCCTGTACCCTAGCACCTAATTTATACCTACTCCACTTTCAGGTCTCAGGGCCAAGGCTGTTTCCTTGGGGACTCCTTCAACAGTGCCGCAGACGTTACACTCTCCATTACAGACATCACTTCCTTATCACTGTGCTCAACACATTTGTCTTTTTATACTGATTTGTGCAATCATTGGTTAAAGCATACCTGTCCTAATAGACTAAGCATCATGAGGAGAGGAACTGTGGCTGTGCACTTGTTGTCGTGTCTCTTTCCCCTGATACGTGGCAGGGGGCCAAACAAATGTTGGTTGAATGCATGAATCATAGCATTTTCCCCTCATCTAATCACTTTCACGCTTCATAGTCTGAACCATATGGAATTGCTAATATTCAAACACAGCAATGTTATTTCCTCTGATTCACAGGAGAACCATTTGAACCACTGTTACTGCCTCATTCCTTGTACGGTCCCAGCGCCTAGTAGAGTGACCCATAGTTGGTGATCTTTAAATGTTTGTTGACTAAATTATGAGTGAAGCCAGTATAACCACAGCACACTGTATAGATGAGGAAACTTGAAGACCTACAGAGGTATGGCATTGCAGATTATCCAGGCTCCTCATTTTACACACTGAGGGGTATGTTTTATAATGTACAGAATACATTGGGAAAATAGCATGCCTATGTAATTTATAAATAAACACATGTCTTTTGGGGTTTCGTTCTCAATGCTCTTCACTAAGATAGGAGATCAAGAAACTTTGTGGCCTGTTAATTTAATTTAGTACCTCTTTTTGCAGAGGGGGATACTGAAACTCACAAAGGGGAAGAGATTTGCCCAAGGTCTATAGCCTGAGTCAGCCTCGGTGAGCCCCGGGTTCAGTGAAGTGGTGTTTGACCAACATCATGGTTCCTATCTGAACTTCTCTGCTGAGATCAGGTGATCAGACACTGGCTCTCCCGCCACCCTACCCCCCAGTGTGAGATATGGCACCTTGCCCCACAAGGGCCTCCTGCAGCTTATGCTGCCCGCTGGCTGGTCTGGGGATCCCAGTGAGATGTCCATCTGCACACAGCCTGTGCCTTGCAGAGCAGGTGAACAGCTCTGCCTATTCCTGGGATCAGATTTCAGAGCTGCCAGCTGATAAGGGGCTTTTGTTTGGCCAGCCTCCCTGCCTCCTTTCCATAGCCAGGTGGCAGGTGATCCTGGGGCTCAGCCCTCTCCCAGAGAGGGTAGGTGTCTGAGCAGTGACTTTGAATTTATCACATGGATAGTCGTTTGCCACAGAAAGAAGAGGCCTTGGTCAATTGTCACCTCTTCTTAGATCATCTCACTGTGATGTTTAGTCTACAGTCAGGATGAAAAAGCAGCCAGGGGGAGACCTTCAAAGAATTCAAATACAGCCTCTTCATTTTACAGAGGGGAGGCTTAGGCATAGGGCATCCCACCATCCATCAGAGAGTCAATGCCAGAGCAGCTGCTAAAATATGAACCACCTGTGACCCAAGATGCCACCCTGCTCAGAGTTCCTTGGGGGGAGCAGACAGAAAAATTGGTTTATTCTCATTTTACAAATGGACAAATAAGGCTCAGAGATGTAAAATGATTTGCCTGAAATCACACCACAAAATGATGCTCTAATGTTGTTATTGTTGATGTTGTTGCTATTAAACAACCACTATTGATGTCATTCAGTCTGCACAACAGTAAGTATCAGTTTTATGTCCATTTTAAAGATGAAGAAACTGAGGCCCATAAAGAACTAGAATGGGCCCAAGATCTCTTGACTCCAAGTTCAGTGTTTCCATCTCACTACAAGGCAAAATTTCTGACCTCAAGGGTTGGGCACTGAGTATGGACCTTGCAGCAGGCAAGGGTGGGAACGGGATGACCATTCTCTGGCCCTTGCCCCAGGCTGCACTGTTAAAGCAACTCTCACTCAATCCCCTGCCCACAGAGTGTACCAGCCTTAAGCCCTTTTCAAATGCTTCATGTATGTTGTAACTTTTCCTAAGTGGAGAGTCTCTTGGAGTGGCATCCTTTTTAATGACCATGGGAGATGGAGGGTTTGAAGTGGGTCCTCTAAAGCAAAGGGGGTACCCAAGGGGGTACCCAAGGGTCAAGAGCCTTAAGAAGAAGCAGCCTGTGCCTCATCACCACCGGCACCAGATTAAAGGGGAACAGACCCAAAGGTGGAGTGGAGACCTTTTGTACATGGGCTCCTGGTTAGATGACCCCCAAAGAAAAGACATTTTGACAACTAGGAGGGTTGGGGTGGCCTCAAGAATATTCTAGTCCCACCCTCCCTAACTTGTCATTTTGCAGAAGGAATTTGACCCAGGGTGGTTAAGTTAAGCCTAAGGTCTCACAAGCAATTAATGACATTGACACGGGGGTCATTATAGAGCACTCGTGAGTTTTAAAAAAGAGAAAAAGGAACTAACATCATTACTGTCCACCAGCCACGCCCATTGTACTGCAGAACAGTGGCTTTTCCACCCCCATTTATGTCCTTTTAAACAAATTAGTTCTCAAACGTGTATGTGGTAATTTAAATGCAGCAGCCAGAGACTGGAGTCTAAATGCCCCTAGAAGCTTTTAATGTTTTCCAGGGGAACTCAGGCTGAGGTTGCTGCCATAGGGACTCCCATCTATGGCTTGGGCAAGGTGACATTCAAACCACCCTAAGGTTTACTTCCCCTACTCTGGTTCTAAAAAGCCTATTTCCTTCACTCTCCCTGGAAAATTGTGTGCTCTGTTTCCCAAACCTCCCAATCCACCAACCCAAGCAAACGTCAGCTATGACACCTGCCAAGGCAGGGGTGTTGTATAGTAAGGAGAGTTCTGGCTCTATAGTGAATGTACTTGGACTTGAATTCTACTTCAACATTCTATTAGCTGTGTGGCCTTGGGCAAGTCAAGTCACTACCCCAAGCTCAGTGTCCTCATCTGTAATATGGATCAAAATTCTTATTTGGAGTGCGTGCTGATTCCTGGTATGAGTCTGAGTATTTTGAATAGTTGCCCTTGACTATACATGCTTGTGCTCAAAAGAGAGTCAGTTTGGTGGTGGTGGTGGTGGTGATAGAGGGTAAAATGCTGGAATTATACCCCTGATCAAGAATCCTACACCTCAGAGTTTGTGGGTCCCTTTCTCTATTATGTAGGTGGAGAAAGAACGCCTCGGGGAGGGAAAGGCATGTGCCCAAAGTAGCACAGTGAATGGGAACCCAGGTCCCCTGACTCTTAGAATTCACTTCTTTGCCTCAGCGACCTTATGAACGTCAATTTTCCATCTTTTTCATCTATCAAAAGGTTTACTAACAGTTACTATGAATAGTTTCTGTGTACTTTCTATATGCCCAGCATTAAGCAAAGTGCTTTATCTGTGATATCATTTAATCCACTACCTTTGAGGTAGTTAGATACTATGACAGTTTGTAGATGAGAAAGTTAAAGATTAGAGAGGTGAGAAATTGGTCTAATTCACATAGATAGGCAATGTCCAATCTAGTATTTGAGTCCAGTGCTGGTAACTCTTACTAATTCTAATCAGGAACACCTGCTCTGCCAATCTCCTGAGATAAGGAGAGACCAGAAAAATGAGGAGCACCATATGGAAACAAGGATGTTCTTGGCAAGCTGTTTACACCTTCCAGTATGCGGCTCTATTCTGTCTCATCCCAGTACCACAGTGCTGCACTGGGGAGAACATGGCTTGTGGTGTCTGTTCACCAACACTTCCCTGTAGCACCCTTCCTGGAAGCAGGTTTTCCCAGGGACAGAAAGGGACAGGGAAAATAGGTCTTTCCTAAATGGGGAATTTAGGGCTCCTAATTGCAACACTATATCCTGCTGATCCAGTTAGGCGCTTCCCTTGTGCAATAATGGTCATTCTTCACATGCCCAATACTTCATGCTTGCCGAGAACTTATTTAATGCATCTACCCGTCCATCCACTTATTTATCGTACATTCACTTGTCATCTATTCCTCCATCCATCCATCTACCCATCTACCCTTCATCCATGCAGCAGTCTAGGAACCATTCATTCATTCATTCATTCATCCATCCTCCAACTATTAGTTCATTCTTCCATTCTATAACCATTTTTTCCCCATCTGTTCCATCCATCCATCCATGCATTCAAGCAACATTTATCGAGAATCTCTGGGTCACTATGAAAGTTTTGAGATATATAAAAATCAAGAAATGTAAAATCTGCATGGATGGAAACAAATGAAGCCTCCCCAGCAACACCAAAAAGCCCAGACAGTTGAAAGTTGGACTGGTAAATCAGAAAGGGTGCTGTCAACTGTGTCTCTTGGAAGTCGACTAATGTATCATAACACAGTCTATCTCAAAACTTTCATAGTGACCCATGTACTCTGTGTCTTTATTATTTCCCTGCATTTATTTTATCTAACTGATAAGAATTACAACTCAGATCATTTCTTTTTCAAAGCTGTATAGGCATACTGCCTGACTGAACTTGATCTCCCAGTCCTAACACTTTCATGGAGTGTGAAGTTGTTTATATATTGGTTTCATATTAGTATTCAGTACAGTGGATACTTTTCCCCCCATGCTTAGATACTTTACTAAGAATGTGTTTCGACTCCATCCAGGCAGTCTCCATCTTTTCTTATGGCTGAATATTCCATGGTATACGAACACCACAGTTTGTTAATTCATTCATGAGCTGATGAGCATTTGGGTTGCTTTCATGTCTTTGCAATTGCAAATTGAGCTGTTATAAACATTTTGGTGGTTACAAATATCCTTGCAGTAAAATTATTTTTGTTCTTATGGGTAGATACCAATCCTATCTTGGATTGTATTCTTTCTGAAACACCTAAAACATTGTGGTTCCAAAGAATTCAGGCCTCTTAGGTTTGCTTTTCTTCTCTGATGTCTTCTGCTATGGAGATTTAAATAATCACACATTATAATTTCGATCAGAAACAAAGAATCACAATTGCCATGACTCTTTTCTTTTTAACTTGTGAAAAGAGATTTCACATATGCATAATAAATAAATTTTTCTCTATCATCAAGTTACTTATATCCTAATATGGGAAGACATGTTTATAAATAACCAGCAATTAGGGTAGGGGTTAACATTGTCAAAAAGAGAATTAAAGGCTAAGGCAGGTAAAGTGATTTGCCCAAGGTCATACAGGTCAACAGTAAGCTAAAACTAAGCTCTATGCTAAGCAATTTACAGATAAACGTCACTGTACCTTCACCCCAACTCCATGAAGTAAGCATCATTATCTCCATTTCATAGATGGTAGATGTAAGACTCAGAGAGTTTAAGCAACTTGGCCAAAGTTAACACCTTGGAAGGGTGAAGGGTAGAATTAGAGCTCAGGTGTGCTTGCTTCCACTTTCTTCCCTTACCCTAAACTTTTTTCCCAGAGGCAAGGTACAGAGCACAAAATGTCCCTTGTCCCTATTCTCCTGCTTTCAGATTTTTGGTGATCACTACAATGGAAACCCAACCCAAGACTGAGTTCAGGTGGAGGAAGAAAGGTCTGCCCACATGTGAGGCTGACCCCATGGGGCTGAACGAGGCATTGAAAGGGTATTTATTGATGGTTCACTCCTAAACTGAGCAATCACTCAGAAAGAGAATCAACCAAAGAAGAATTGCCTTCCTGGAATGATGGTATCAAACTATACATGAAGAGAAAAAACCCTTCAAGACAAGGAGATAGGAGATATTAGTAGACAAGCATATGTGTTCTTGACCAGAGCTAAACTCAAAGATGACAGCCTAGAGGGCATGAACCAAATCACTAGTGTGGAGGAAGGTGTGAGGGAACAGGGGTGGATATTTGCTAACCACTGGGATTTGCCAGCTATTTCTACTTACTTACATTCACTTGTTGGGTGATTGAAAAGAGCCTTATAGGGCGGCGCCTGTGGCTCAAAGGAGTAGGGCTCCAGCCCCATATGCCGGAGGTGGCAGGTTCAAACCTGGCCCCGGCCAAAAACCGCAAAAGCCTTATACTGCAAGAGATAACACAGTCCCAATGAGGTTATTTTATATTTTCCCAAGATCGCTCAGCTTGGCAGAGCGCTGGTCATTGGCCTTCAGGCTATATATGTGTTACTGTGGACACGTCCGTCCTCCCTGCTCCTGGCATCTTTCTGGTCTTATGATCTCTCTTTCCCATGTCCTCAGCCTAGATGTAATCTCTTCTAATACTGGAGAAATCTTTCTTTCTCTGTGTTTCTTCAAAATTCTCTCCTAAGTCAATAAATTCTCTTCTCCTAAGGGCTTTGACTCTTCCAAAAAATCAAAAGCAAAAGCACTCTCCTATTCTTCCTGTGTGCAGCCCTGACACCTGCCTCCCTGAGGCAATGAGAACAGAACCCCTAACCTGCTTGACAGGCAGAAAAAAAGGAGCTGGGGAACTATGGGGAGGGAAAAAATCCACATAGGTCAGTATCTCAAAATATTATTCCATTGTGCATACAATGTCTCTGTTAGGCTGCTTATGCTTTTGAGATGGGTACTATTAGTATCTCTAGTTTACAAGTGAGGAAGCTGGAGGGTAAGCGCACTGTGTGACTTCCTCAAGGTTACCTTGCCAGGAAGTGGATCCAAGAGTCAAACTCAAGCTTGTAAGACAATAATAGTTAAGCTTTATCCATGTTTTACTGACATAGTACCTGTGCAGAAAAATATATATATCAAAATTGCCCAGAAAGGAAAATTGACTTGACCTAGATTGTTCAGCATGTCAGCAGAATGGGAGCCAAGTTTGCTGATCAGAGGCACATCAATCGGTATCAATACTTAATGGGCACCACCTGAATGCATTTGGGCCTAAGCCTTGGTAGCTTGGTCTCTAAGGAGGTTGCATTCATTACCCAAGAAAAATGTACAGAAAGGCAAGAGATATTCCTTAGAATGTCAGCTGCAGATCTATGCAACTGAGTAGGTAAGGGAAGAATGGCAAAAAAAGTTCCATAGAGTGCCAACAGCTGTAATCAATTAGGAATGGTTGTCCGGAGCACCGGGTTGAGATGGCCTCTGGGGCTATATCTGAGGTCAATAGCAAAGAGTGCTTTGATCGATTAGTAATGTCTTTCATAGGTGCAGGAAAGAGAGGTTGTAGCATGCATGGTATGTATCTATCTTTTCCCCAGGCAAGGGAATGCTACAGCTTTGGGAAGAATCCGATCAAGTACTAACCACTGAGCACTTACTATGCTATTGGTGCCATGCTCTTTGCATTCATTATTTCATTTAAAGTTCATTGTGAAGCTCTTATCCTCACCTTCACACATTTTTCAGATGAGAAAAGAGAACTTCAGAAAGGTGACATCACTTGCCCAGGGCTATAGAAGCTAGTCAGTGGCTAACCAGCTATGCTAATTACTGTTAAATACGTAAACCATTAAGTCGATGAATAGAAATGTCAATAGAAGAGCAAACCCGGAACCTGTTAATTAGTGTATGAATGTATATATTTGGCCAGAGGGCATTGTTTTATTTAGCTCCATATTCCCAGTAGCTAGCACAGGGACTCAGGACACAACTGATACCCAACACACATTTACTTAGAACTGTGAACAGATGCTGTTCAAGACATCTTGGAGGAGTGGTTTTAGGGAGTAAGGAGATTTGGTTATACATATAATAGGGAAGTGTCTAGTTCAAAGTTTGGCACAAACTAGGTACACAATAAATATTTTCTGAATCAATGCATGCTAGAGGAGTTGGCTGCCAGGTGGAATTTAGAAGACAAACAGAAGTGATCTTGGTGAGACGGGGCAAGGGCATTTTTTATCCTATCTGGAGAGCTGTGAGGGGCCCACGGACCAGCCACACACTGCTGGTCAAGGATGCCAAGCTAAGTGGATACATTTCATGATCTCCTCGGGCAGGTCAGAGGGGGAGTGTCCTGCGGTGAGGAGCTATTTCTGGCTATGTGTTCCCCCAGCCTGTGTGCCGGGAGGCTGCAGGAGCCAGAGCCGGATCTGCTGCGGGGGCCCTGGAGCTCAGAGACAGGACAATGCCAGTTCTGTCTTGCCTGGAGCACCTGACTGTCTCGGCAGGAGGGGGAAGACAGCAAGGAAGGCTCCCTCAGGAAGCCCAATCTTCTTCTGCCACATCTTTCCTCAGCTGTGGCTTGCCTGTGTTAGGTTTGGGGTGATTTATCTTATCTGCAGAATTGGCATATTGAATTTTAAAGAGTCTCAAATTATGAAATCATGGTGAGTTGAGAAGAATTTCTTTTTCCATTTCTTGGAAGAAAAAACTGAGACTAATGGAATTATTTACAACAGCAGCAGTATATGTTAGATGGTGTAGTAAGCATGTCATAGATGCTAACTTATTAAAGCCTCGCAATACCCTATAAGATAAGGAATATGCTTATCTGTATAGTGCAGCCGAGGGGACCGAAGTTCAGAGAGGTCAAAACTTCTTCAATCTGATTCCAGAGTCCATGCTCTTAGCCTCTATGTCAATCAGTCAATACATTTATTAATAAATAATTTGCATATGTTTTAAATTTGAATATATGGAGGCTGGAATGAAAGGACATTGGATAGTAACTTGAATTGACAGGAAGAAACGAAGAGCATTCGTAAAGGTAACTACATAGGTAAACATAAAAGACAATATTAATGTATCTTTTGTTGTAACTCTTCATTTCCTTTTATATTTTCCAAATACTTGATGTATACTTGTGCCTTAGTGCTATGCTCTAATACGATAAGATAGGTGGATCAAGTACTATTATTTTTTCTTCATATCCTCTGACCTTCAAAAATAACACCTGGAATTGGGAAGGTACTTTCTCCTCTGTATTGTCCTTGGTATGGTATTATGACACATGATACTTTGTATTTTGTACAGAATGGATGGAATATGATACTTTGAATATTAAAGCAAAGTAATCCCTGTACGCTACTATTTTCACTTCCCCAGGCCTCAATTTTCTCATCTATGAAATGGGTACACTAACTGTCTCCCAAGGCTACTGTGAGAATTAGAGATCATAGACTGGGAAAGAGCCAAGAACATCTCACACATCAAAGGAACACAAGATACTGTAGCTATAGAGCTGCACACCTTGGAGTCATTCTACAGGAGTGAGCAAATATTTCTTTTGCTAGAATGAATGAGGTGACTGGTAGAATACGCCGTGTCATGTGTATCTGAGGAGTAGTTTATTCTTAGCATCCTTTTCCCATCCTCTGCATAACCAGTCAGTGGAAAGGAAGGAGCTTAGACCCAGGAGCCATGAAATCTCCAGTACATTTTTGGCCCCAGTGGACCCTGTGTTTCTATTGACTGACAGTGTGCTAAAGACCAGAGTGTTGTTGGCTTGCCTTTGGGCAAAGGCACACCAAAGTTTTAGCCAGGATGGGGTTACTGTTTCTAAGTGCAAAGGCATCCCTGGGAAAATAGAGGTAAAAAGAAGGGCGGAGAAATGTATTTACTGTTGGAACATAGAATTTGTGATTATAATTCATCTAGCAAGGCACAGCCCTATCCTTGGGCTGTAATTGTACTTGTTCTGAGCTTTCTCAAGAAACAGTTAGGGATGGAGGTATTTGTCAGAGCCTAACCTAACTAACGTTTAGTGCTGTTCATAATCATGGGATATTTTGGCGAAAGGGGGAACCTGGGAGGCAGCACCATTAGGGAGATAAGGACTTCCTTTCTTTTTTCTTTTCTTTTTCTTTCTTTTCATTTCTTTTCTTTCTTTTTTCTTTTCTTTTTTTTTTTTGCAGCTTTTGGCCGGGACTGGGTTCGAACCCACCACCTCTGGTATATGGGGTGGTACCCTAATCCTTTGAGCCACAGGCACCACCCAGGACTTTCTTTCATTTTTCCATCCTCTTTCCTGTGACTGTCTCAGACCAGCACCTTGTTTCTGCATGGTCTCTGGCCATGAGGGAGTATCTACCGGCTGAAAACACCATTAGGACTCAAAAAATAAGAAGAATAGATGCCATATGTGACATTACATGAAGGCTCTTAAATGAGAATTGTGTAGTTAGGGTAGGCAGGATTAGCAGCTACAACAGAAGAGCCCTGGGATCTCAGTGGCTTAATATGATACATTCATTTCCTGCTTATGTCTTAGTCCTATACAGGTTGAAGGATGGTTTTGCTTCACGTGACAAACATGGACCCCCTTTTATAAACTGGCTTCAAGGTTGTGTGACATGATCCAGCAGGAAGATGGGGAAAGTGAACAAAAGTGGGAAGTCCCACTTGCTCTTAACTGTCTCAGCCTGGAAGTGACCCGACTCTCCTATTTACATTCCACTGGTCACAAGGTCCCACCTAGATGCAAAGAGAACTGGAAAGTGTTCTGGGTAGAAAGGGAAGGGGGTTTGGCGCTGACCTCTTTCACAGAGAGGAATTGTCCTTTGTCCTAGGAATCACATATCAGGATGAGCATCAAGCTTCTCTAGAAAGTTCTTTCTCCATTTAAATGGACAGGGCAGACAAAATATTACATGTATTGAGCATTTACTATAAGCCAGGAACTGTGCTAAACTCTTTACAACCTTTATTATGTTTAATATATAAACTTTGTCAAGTATTTATTGTTATTCCCATTTTATAGATAAGGAAATCCCTGAAGAGAAGAAGTAACTTGATCAAGATCATACAACTAGAAAATGCTAGAGCCAGGATCTGAACTCAGGTCTGATTCTAAAGCCTGTGCTCTTCTTAACCATTTGCCCATGTTTATGCGAAGTACAACTTTCAAAGGAGATGACAGACAGCACGTTACTCCCAGTTGCCAGGCCATCAGTGCTCATTACATGTTGATTACAAAGAGAAAATGAGCAAAATAAAATTCAACTGTCGGAAAGTCTCTTTGACCTTTAAGGAGTTACATACTCAGGTTGATTTTTCCTTTGTAAACTGATGTCACTTGCCCATTTGGTTATCACATTAACTGGGCGTGTTCTGTGTGCTGGTCACACACGCATTCCAAAACACGCTGGACACGACCTCTACCTTCTCGGAACCAGGTTAGGGCGTGGAATGGATTAATTCTCCTAAAATCCTTGGAGAGTCTGACAAAAGGTATCAGAATTATCAGATTTGGGGGTCAATTAGCCAGTTGGGACAGCATGAAGATTTAATTGATTAGAAGGGCCTGTTTCTCATTTGTGGAGGAAATCAAGTCAATACGTAGGTTCTAAGGAACGACAATATTTTTATTTAGGTCTCTCCAGAAGTTTTTCCTTTCCTTTATGACAACACAGCCTTATACCTCTAGCCCTTTTAGGGCCACGATAGACACATTATAGTTACCAGTCATTTACCTGAAATACTATGATTGGTGCACAGCCGGCACCAGGGGAGCCGATCTCAGCCCTTCCCTGAAATCAGGTCCAAATGACAGTGACTCCAGCAGGGCTCTGAGGTGAGAAAGGCCATGCGGGACAGGAGTAATGACAATCAGAATTTGTTAAGTGTTTACGATGCCAGTGTTTATATTCACCTAATCCTCATAACCACCCTACAAGGTGGGTACATTTCCATCACCTTTATTTTATTTATTTTGTTTATTTTTATTTTTATCTGAGACAGAGTCTCACTCTGTCACCCAACTTAGAGTGTCATGGAATCATAGCTTATAGCAACCTCAAACTCTTGGGCTTCAGCTCTCATTTTGCCTCAGTCTCCGGAGTAGCTGGGACTATAGGCTCCTGCCACAATGCTAGACTAGTTTTTCTATCCTTAATAGAGATGGAATCTCACTCTTGCTCAGGCTGGTCTTGAACTCCTGAGCTCAAGTGACCTCCTGCCTTGGCCTCCTAGAGTGTTAGGATTACAGGTGTGAGCCACCACATTCTTGATTCTTGTAATTACATAGATCACTGAGTATCAAAAATGAGGCCAATTTTATATGTGTTTTCAGTTCTTTTTTTTTTTGGTTACAGTTTTTGGCCAGGGCCGGGTTTGAACCCACCACTTCCAGCATATGGGACTGGTGCCCTACTCTTTGAGCCACAGGCATCACCCAGTGTGTTTTCAGTTCTTATTTTTCCTACTAGCTTCCCCGAAAGGTTTGCAATTGCTAAGCAGGTGAGCTGGTAGAGGTTTCATGGAAGGAGTTCACCAACTGAAAACTAGGTACCTGCCATACAGGGGTGACTACATGTGACTAAGACACCACACCCAGACCAGCTTCCGGGGAAGCTCTCCTAGAGGGCAGTAAAAAGATCAGAAAGACACTGGGAGGCCTATCCTCCCACATCCCTTAGGGGTTTGCTGCAGTGGCTTGAGATCATTTTCATATATCGCCTCCATTTTCATATCTCAGGAGAAACTTTGCACCTCTCAACTCCATGCCCCCTTCCTTCTCAAAGTCCTTTTAATCAAATCATCCTAGGGAAAATGCCAAATTATCTTTCTGCTTTCTCTAAAGATAATGATATTACAAAATTGTCATTTTAAAGAAGCAATCAGGATACGCAGGCAAAAAGTCCGTTCAGGGGGTAAAGTACGATAGAGATGTTTCAGGCTGTTATTTAAGAAAAACCATGTCTCATTCTGGAGTTTAGGGTGTTCCTGTTCCTTCTCAACTTTTAAAAATTTGTTGTGCATTATTTATCCTCTCATTTTACAATTCTAAAACATTCCCTCATGTTTGCTTTTGAAAATTTTATAGTTTTCTTCCTAAAGAGAGCCTCCAAAATTATATAAGCTTTAGGCCCCATATATCCAGTTATATCCTGCGTTATAAGATTCTGGGTCCACAACTGTCTATGCTTTTTATGTTCCATAGACCCAAGGTTTGTCATTAGCTGAACCCATTGGGGTCACAGCCAATCACACTGGTCTGGGGCATTGTTCATTAGGACATTGGGTTCCTAGACTTCACAATCCTGGAAGTCCCCACTTTGTGCCCAGAATATTTGTGGAACAAGACTGCAAATTGCAAGGGGTTTACAGCAAAGCAAGGCCCCTCTCTGACAGCAGCTGCTCCTGAAAGAGGCAGGAGCCTGCAGCAGAGAGCTTCAGAGGACACCTGGTTTTCCTTGAATTTCTAAATTCATTTGGATTTCTCTTGTTTTCCATCTGTGGCTCAGGCTCACAGATGCAGCGAGGGAAGTAGCTTCCTGTTAGCAAAAGGTAGGTCAGGGCCAGAAAGGGCTTCAATCTCCTTATTCTACAGATAAGGAAACGGACCAGAGTGTGGTGTCTGCTGAACCCTTTACCAAGTCAGCCCAGCTGGCTCAGAAAGGGGAACAAGTACAGAGAAGGCACTTTGCTTCCTACTAAGGAAGAAATGGGGGATGATTTCAAAGGTAGAAGTGGAGTCTGTGGATGTCTGGTGTCTAGAAAATAAAAATCTCCCAGTCTCCACCAAACCACAGGGCCCTGCTTCCAGGATCCATTTTCCTTTGTTTCCTTGGCAGTGCCCGGGGCTCCCCCTTCCATTGTTATGCCACTGTATTTCAGGGGTGCCCAACTGGTTCACCCAGAGAAGGTGAAAACAGACGGCTAGAAGCATCATAGTCCCCCAGCAGTTTCAGATTCCAGTATTTGTGGTAGCACAAAAGCCTGTTTGAAATAAACATAATAAAAGTTTTACAACAGGCTCACTGTAGGCTCCCCAAACTCTGGCTGAGGCCAGGGCAGAGATGGAGAGGGGCAGAGGCTGGAGCAGACGGCCTTCTGGAGCTCAGCGCCAAGCTCTCAGGCTCTCAGGGATTAACACTTTCCTGCCAGGAGCCTGGTCTGTCAAAACCAAAAGGGCCTCTTTCTACAGAAGGGGATCCTGAGACACACAAAGCCGTTCTACAGCTTTTCTGAGATCATAAATGGAAGAGTCTTTGTGGAGAGTGGAGTGTGGTGGTGGCTCCCAAACCTCCAAGTTCATTGGAATCAACTGGGATCTTTAAAAAATGCCCAGGTCCCATCATCAGACATTCTTGTTTAATGGATTTGAGGGAAAACCTGGACATGGTTTTTTTTTCAACACTTCCTAGATGAGCCTGATGTGCACCACTGCTGGGAATTGTTCCTGCAGTGGTGAAGGGACAGGGAAGTACGTATTTAGATCTTTATGCCACTATTTTAGAACTATGATCTTCAGAGATCACGTGAGCCTCAGTTTCCTTCATCCGTAAATTAAAGCCACCGGTGAGACTTACCTTGTACAGGGTCAAAAAGGGAATTAAATGAGATGATATGCATTAAGTAAGTGCTTAAAGCAGCAGCTATCCGAGGGATCTGTCAACACCTGTTGGTTTTGTTATCATTATTGTTGCTGTCATTATTTTCTCACTAACGTATATCATCATTCCAAGGTCTCTGCACGGGTAATGGGAGATAGAATCCCAACTCCGAATTAGGATTCAAGAGACTGAATTCTCTTTTTGACTGTTCTGACAACCACCAAGCTGTGTGACCTTGGGCAAGGCCCTTAACCTCTCTGAGTTTAGTCGCCTCATCTTGTCAGATGGGTCTCTCAGCCCCTGGCCATCAATTGGCCAGGGGAGCTGTGAGAGTCCAGTGAGATAATGGATTTGAATGAGCTTTGAAAACAGGAATGCACCAGAGGAATTTGAGATATTATGATTATGATGGCCATTTCATCCCCCTTGTGCCCTGGCCGGCCCATCTGTTCTGGAAGCTTTCAGTTCTCTCTCTGCCTCCTTTGGCCGCCAGTCCTGAGCTGCTCCGTCTGACACTTGGGCAGCTTCCAGGGAGGATTCTGTCCCTCTTCCATCTGCCCCTCAACTTAACTCTTTTCTCTCCCCTCTTTACATCTACCAGGATCTGATGCCAGGGTGTGGGGTGACAGCAAGCGAGAACTGACGCTCGGGAGTTACTAGTCCTCATGCTTTTGCTGAGGTCAGAAGATAGCCAGTGATCTTGAATTCCCCACAGTGAAAGAGCTGGCCGGTCTGTTTGAGACCTTCACTAGTAAATGAGATTAGTGTGAGTGAAAACTAGAGCCAGAACTCGAATCCAGCTTTGTGGACTCCCACAGAACCTTCTCTGCTCCCCTCGCGCCAGTCTGCCCCATTTCTCTGAGCTCTGGGGGACCGGCTCGGAGATATGGGCCCCCTCCTCACAACTCAACTCCTATTGGGGGAGTTACTGCCTATAGGAAAATATCAAGGCATGGGGGTTCACTGCTTCCCTCTGGAGCCTGGGCTGTCTTCCAAGGAGAATTTGTGTCCTTGGCCAAGTCATTTAGCTTCTCCAAGACTTAGTTAGGTTCCTCTGCTACACAATGGGAAAAACCACCACCTCTTCTTCTATTGGGCACCTGAGACCATAGGCCAGAAAGAGTTTGTAGTCTCCATTGCTTCAGCTGCCAAAGTTGCTGCTGGGGCTGGGCATGGAGAAATGAAGACTCTCTCAGGCCAGATCTCCTGGCTGAAGACAGAGGCCACACAGAGGCATCTGGGCTGCTCTGAGCTGTGTGGGCTGGGAGGGGCCTGGGAGGAGGCAGGGTCTGCCTGGGATTGGCAGCTGTGAGCCTGCTGGCAGATGGTCTCCTAAGTGGGCCACCCCAGGGTCAGCTTTATGGATTTGTGCATTAACCCTTCCCTCCCCAGCTGCCCCTTAGTTGCTGATTCTTCCTGACTTTGGCCTGACCTGAAGAAGCTGCTGTGTCTCTAACTGAGCTGTAGACGAGACCATTTGCCACCCACTTCTTATCAGCCCACCCCAAAGACATAAACCTTCCTTTGCCTGTTGGGGCACTTTATAGTGTGCAAAGCCAGACTCTGGATCTTCTCAACACTCAGAGCAGGGCAAGATTAACGAGAGAACACTCTTTTAATATTTGTCACTTTTAATAATACTAAGCTTTGCAAATACTGAAGTGCAATAAAAGAAAATATCACTGCACAGGATAACCGCCATGAATATTTGGGAGTTTATCCTTCTAGACTCACTAAATCACTCTTATTTTTTCTCTCTCTCCTTCGCTCTCTCTCTGCCCGCCTCTCTCCCCACTCTCTTTCCTCAACATGGGATAACATTGGACATGTTCTCTTATTCCAGACTTAAAAAGAAATTAACAATATAGTCTATCTTCCCATGTAAATATCCATCCATCTCAACATTTTTAATACTTGCATAGTGTTGTTTTATTATAGGCATCTATTAAAAGAAATTTACCCATTTGCCATTGTTGGATGGAATCATAAGATAGAGAAGAAATAAACTCAGGGAGGTTCAATAACCTGCCCAAGGTACCACAAGTTGGAAATAGCCTGAACTTGAACTTTGGTCTTGGGACTTGAAATTCAGTTCTCTTTTTCCGAGGAAGAGGAATGAACTTCCATTCATTTGGAAGAGAAATGTGCTGCTCTTCCAGATGAGTATGAACCCAACCTAATGAGGCTGTGGGGAGAGGCAGTTCAGACTAATCTTGCTTTTTGGTTGTTTGGTTGACTGAGTTCTGGGTTAGTATGTCAGCTCCGTCTCTCTGGGCTGTGTGATTTTGAGCAGCCTGACTCTCCTCTCTGAGCTGATAGTTTCTTCATCCATAAAATGAAGCTCTTAAGATCTACTTTATTAGGCCATTGAGGGGATTAGATTAGGTAAGAAACTGTCCAAGTATATGGCACGTACTGGGTGCTGAGCTGTGAGGCTAATACTACTACATTGCTGCTAGAATTTTTGGTATGATTAGTTATAAGAATATAAATACATTAATATCATCTATTATCTATTAGTATTATCTAGCACCTAGTACTATTAAAGTGCTAATGGTAGTATTTGCCCCAGTCTAGGGCTGTGAGACCTCAAGTGAGTCTTGTCTCTCTGGGCCTCAGTTTACCTACCTGTGAAAGCAGAATGCTGTCCTTGATTGTTTCTGAGGGTGATTCTATTCCTCACTCCCAGCTCCTCCTGACGATGCCTGTTAACCCCTCCTGCCTGGTCTTGGTCTCCCTCCCCACCAGTGCCCTCTTTCCCCTCCCCCACCAGCCAAAGCCAGCAGGCCGCCCCTCCCCCCACCAGCTCCCAGGCCTTTGACACGAATTGATCCGGAGTTTCCCCCTCTAATCCTGCCTCGGCCTCAGGCCCTTGTTCCTAGGGCATCTGCTTGGTGAGGGAGGAGGAGGCAGGGCCCACCGCCACCGCCTGTCTGCCATCTGGTCCCCTTCCCCTCCCTCCTTTCTATGCCACCAAGAGAAGTTTGTAATGAATCCGTGGCCCCCGCCCAAAGGGGTGGGGTGAGATAGGGCACACGCTGGCGGTCTACACACACGCACGCACACACACACGTGTGTGCAGCTTGTAGACACAGTCATGAGCAAAGCTTTTGTGTGGCCTTCCCAGGCCTGCTCCAGCTGAACAGCTGCTTGGAGGGCTGAGGAGTGAGATGCTAACAGGACAGGAACTTTAATTATCGGACCGAATGGCATCTTTGGCACAATCTAGGGACTAGATAGAGGAGGTCGGGGAGAGGGAGCGGACCTGGGGGGAGAGAAAAACAATTAAACTAGGCAATCTGCAGCAAGAAAGGGTTTGGGTGCACGAGCTGATGGGAGCAGAATCACACCATGCCCAGCCTCAAAGAGCCAGACCCCTCACACCCAGAGGCTGAAAAAAGATTTAGAAAAGTTACCGCTTTTTGCTCCTTTCCTGACTCAGTTGCCCTACCTGACTTCTCATTGTCAGCCATCAGGGCTACCTTTGTAAAGCCTCGGGCATCAAGAGCAAGGCTTTTAATTCTACACACCTGGTTCTAATTTGGCTCCCCTACGTGCTGGCTGTGCAACCTTGGGCCAACTACTTCACCTCTCTGAGCCTTGGAGTTCTGTGCAGAATGGAAAGAACAATAATACCTACTCACAGGGTTGTTGACTCAGATAAGATCATTCACTGAAACAGCAAATGTTTACTGAGTGCCTACTGTACACCAGGCACTGAGCTGGGAGTCAGAGATACAGAAAAACATATCAAGGGAGGTGGGAGAGTATGGACAATAAACAAGGAATAAACAACTAATAAAAATCAAAGAAATTGTGAAGAGGGCCTAAATACCGATTGGGCCAAGCAACTTTTCCAGATGCTTCCCCTTCTACTCGTAGCAGAACAATTTTTCCCTTTTCTTTGTTAATTCCTGTTTGTGACTGCCATAACTAGATGCTTTAATAGTCCATGAGCTTTTGCCAGTAGGCACATCTTTTCTCTTTATGGGACCAGCTTCAAGTTCAGCACCTTGTACATAGCAGGTGTTCCAAAACTGTTTTCTGCGATGAATGGCTCAGAAGCCCTGTATGTATTAAGTGGGTGGAGATGAAAGTACCAACCCTTACATGGGAGGCCAAGAAGGGATGTGTCTACTTCAAAGGTTGTCTTTGTTCTGTCAGCACTTAAAATTAGGCACCTTTTACCCTCCAGATTGGTTAAAACTAAGAAGTGAGAAAATAACACATTTTGTTGAATATGTGAGAAACAGATACACCCATAGATTGCTGGCGGGAGGGTAAACTAGTGCGACCTTTGGGGAGTATGATATTTCAGCATTTACCAAATTAAGAAGAAAATTTGCCCACTCTATGACTAGTTCTTGACATCAATTGTGGAGGAAAAAGCAGGTGAGTTAAAGAGCATTCATTGTAGCCTTGTTTGTTGCTGAGGAAAATCTGCCTCTGCCAGCAGCCTAGATGCTCTTCATGTAAAAGAATGGCTAAATAAACTGTGGGATACGCATAGCTATGAGATACAATGCAACCGTTGAAAAGGATGTGGTAGAGTCATGTGTATTGATGCAATCTCTAGGAGATTGTGAGGGGGAAAAAAAGCAAGTTGCAGGATGACACACAAGTTGTAATAGTTTTATGCATTGTGTATACAAAAAGCTTTCTGGCTATCTATATACAAAAGAGCATTATATGCTACATATAAACATACAATGTTTAGAAAAGTGTCTCAAAGGATGTACTCTGAACTACTGATGCAGCGTCACTTCAGAAGAAGGAAGGGAATTAGCTTTATTTCTGCCACTTACATATTTAATTGGAATGTTTTCATAATTCACAAGCTTTCCCCCTGTATGAGTTATGGATATAAACATTAATTTGGAAAAAAAAAGAGTAGTAAGTGTCCCCAGACAAACACACAAAGTCTTATACAGAGGTTAGATTTTCACAGTCAGTTTTTTTAACGTTGGCACTACTGACGTTTGGGGCCAGCCAGATAAAGCTCCCTGTGGGGAGCTGTCCTGATTCCCGACATCTTCCCTCTAGAGGTCATCAGCACCACCCTTCCTTTGGAGGGTGACAAACAAAAATGCTCTTGCCAATGTTCCTTAGCAAAATTGCTACTACTCAAGAACACTGATCTAGGGTTACTTTCCTGTAAATCCGAAGTGTTGAAAAACCCAGGACTATTTAGACAACTTTTGCAAATCAGGAGATATTTAAGGCTCTGAAAATTAAAGAATAAAATAAAGGCTACATTAAAACATTCTCCTGCCTTCCCATAGGATTGGGCAAGGCAGAGTAGCACAGTGGGAAAAGCATAGATTGGAAATGACAGTGCTAAATCTGAACTTCAGCCCCCTGAGTTTCAGTCCTAGGGAGACAGTGGCTCTTGTGTGGGGGCCACTGTCATTTGTAGGCATCTTAGCACACATAGCTTTGGCCTTGGAATTGGCAGATGTGGTTTCCAATTCAGGTGGGCAACCTTGAGCAGGTCATTTCACCTTCTAAGCTCTAAGCTATCTGTAAAATGCAGATGATGATATTACCCACCTTGCAGGTTGGATTGAGGATTAAATAAGATAATGTCTGCAAGCATTTAGCACTGTCCTGATATCTAGTTAACCGCTCAGTAAATGGTAGCTGTGAGGCCTTTGGTGGCATTGTTTGTAAACTGCACATTAGCCAATGTCCTGATATAAGCTAATAATATTTACAGTGGGAAAGAGGGCCAGAGTTTTTCTTTCTCATCTCCCTGAGATCTAGTCTGGGAATTCAAACATCATTTCTAAAGCCAGCCACCATCCATTTGTATGTGCAGCAAGGGTTTATCATTCATTCACTACAGTCCACTTTCTTGAAATGAATTAGAGTCTCATCCATGGGGAGCTCTATGCACTCCATCGTAACCTGGCATCTGAGCTGGGACTGCGTCTTCAAGGTTCCCATGACATAAGTCCCAGGAGGACATCCCCTGACTGAGCAACATTCCTGGGCGACAAAACTTTCTGCGAACTCTTCTCTCCTGCCCACATTCCCTGCCCACATACTCTGTCTTTGCCCACTTTGGAGTTGTAGGGCAAGTTGATAACAATCATCAAAACACAGTAGTTTTCTCTTATTCTTCCCCTTCTTCCACTTGCTTATCCCCTTCGCTATCAACCAAGGAACTCCCCAAAGATGATCTTTGTCTCTACTGAGGCCCCCCTATTTCCTCAAGGGCACTCTTGCTCCCTGGGCCAACTTCTTCCTTCAGCCTCAGGGTACCCGTGATTCTGTGAAGAGTCTGCAAAGTTTCTTTAGTTTTTTGTCAGTTACCTTTCACCTAAGCGTTTCTACTTCTTTTGTCCCTGTTGATGGCTGCTTAGTGATTTCCTCTGTTGATATTTACTAGGTCTCTTGTCTCCTACACCATCCCAATTACCTTCTAAACTTTAGGGAAGGCGCCAGAGAACAACCTTGCCAGGTGCTTTACATCAACCTGGGAGGTAATGCTATTTGCTTCCAGCATGCACTAGGCCACAGGTGGAATTAACAAAGGTAAAAAGTGAATCACCCTCTAGCATCTCCAGATATGCCTTAGCAGTGGGGAAACATCATTATTGTTTCCTTAACCAAGTCCCCCGATCTGTAAGGATACCAGCTCAAAGTTTGTCCTTGAGTAACAAACTGAATTCTGGAGTCAAAAGATCAGACTGCTTGCTTTCTACAGCAGTCTGCCCCTCCAGTCACATAAAGAACTTCGCCACCATCAACAACAACAACCACCACCTGTTGCATTTCCAGTTCAGTGATGAGAAAATCAGGCCCAGAGAGGTTGAGTACGTAGCCCAGGGTAACATAGCCATAGATAGTTTTAAATCATAAAAGTAACACATGGTAAATTTTTGTGAAAGGTACTGCAGGATTATAAAAAAGTGAATTTCCTTTTTACAGAAATGTTTTCTATGAAAATAAGTTATACTGAGAAACTCACCTTTTCCTCTTAATTTTCTCTTGATTTTTAAATACGTAATGTGACTGCATTTAGAAGTTCCCTGTCATTTTTGAATGGCTGCATTGTATTCTATTGTATAAATGTATCATTTGTTTAATCAATGCCCTATTGATTCACAATTGAGTTGTTTTCAGGATTTTTGCCAAACACTGCAATACAGATTTTGGTATCTTAGCCCGCTCTGTGTGTGTGTGTGTT
The DNA here is from genome assembly GCA_963574655.1 of Perodicticus potto. NCBI lineage: Eukaryota > Metazoa > Chordata > Mammalia > Primates > Lorisidae > Perodicticus > Perodicticus potto. Next base: position 39,118 of record CAUYRH010044405.1, read on the forward strand.
GAGGTGTGTATCTACATGTACACCATACATTCCTAGAAATAGAATTGTTGGAAATTCCTAGAGGACAATATTGCCTAATTGTTTTTCCCAAAGTTTACACACATACCCCACCCCCATCTGCGGGCATAAGAATTCTTTCCTTTGACCATTACAAGATAGGGGGTCATCAAGCTTTTTACTGTCTTACTCTGAGGGTTAGAAAGTACTATACACTTGCTTTAATAATGTGGGATGCACACGTCTTTGCAGGTATGTTGTTTACTTCTTCAAGCTCTTTATCCATTTAATAGAATTGAGTTCTTCTTGTTTTTAATTTGTAAGAGAACTTTGCATATTGAGGAAATTCTTCTTCTATCTGTCATGTGGATTTCCTCAAACATTTTTCGTTTCTGATGAGGGTGGAGATTTAAAGCAGACAAAAACACATTACAGGTAACTTTTGGGGAAGGTACAGGAAATAAACCAAGATTCTATCTCCCTCCCCAGACTTCTCTTCCTTTCTGTCTCTCTGTACCAAGAATGACTTGCTGTAACAGATGGAGAGGTGTGAATCAGAACAGGTATGATTCTCTCTCTTATCTCTACTCTTCCTGCTGGACCCGGGTTCAAAGGAGGGCAGGTATTAGAGAGAAGAAAACTGTCTGCAAGGATTGTGCTATTTCCCAGATCCAGCCTACGGTTGGCAGGCTAGCCCCCATTCCCAAAATGCCACTCCATGTTTTTAAAGACTAGATACAAGGTAGCATATGGCCTACAGGAACCCTGTGATTTTTAAATTTAGCAAGGCACAGGAAGTAGAGAGGTGGGGAGGGTTCCCATGGACTATTCAGCTTCAGAGGGCAAAGAAGGGATGGGTTTTTTGTGCTTGGTGAGAGACCAGCACCTCCATGCCACTGAAGCCGTGAGAATGTGTTATGGCTACATATTATACAATCCCATTAAAATGAAAGTACCCTGCAACCCAGCCAGCCTGGGGGATCCCTCAGACATGACATGTGCCCAAATTTTGTTCAAGAAATTTGTTGAAGAAATGAGCAATTAGATAATGTTTGGATTAATGATTATTGCAGCACTGCTGTAAATGTGAGACATCAGAAACAACCTAAGTGTCTAGCAATAGGGGGATTTAATACTAAATTGTAATCTACTCAACTAAACTGTTAAAACGAATGAGCCCCAACAATAAACGTGGACATAGGAAGAAGAAGGAAGTGTTTGCTGAGTACAAAAAATGGCAGCCTCAGATGGATACATAGAGAGTATGATACGTGGGACTACAGGATTATCTTTTGCCGCCCTAATATATGATCCATCAGCAAGTCTGAATCCCTTCTTCTCATCTCCGCTGCCACTGAACTGGTCAGGGCTGCCATCACCTTTCATCTCCACATACAGGGTCCTCCTCCCCAAGTCCCCACTGCGGTGGACCTTGTTTACTCCCCTCCAAACTGTGCTGTATGCAGCGGCCAGGGGGATCAATTACAAACCAAACCAGCCTGCTCAAAATCTGCATTGCTGTGTTCTGAGTAAACCCCAAGCTCCTCCCTCGCCCTGTGCTCCTCTGCTCCTCTCCCGCCTTCCTTTCTCCCCTGCCCCCACACTAGTTCCTCCTCCAGCCATAGGGTCCGCTTGCTGTTCCTCTGATGCACCATCCTCATCCTGGACATTCCACCTCGGACTGTCCTTCCAAACCCTGATTTGTGCATGGCAAGGTCCTCCACTGTCTTCACATCTCAGAGGTCTTCTCTGATCACCTGTAGTGGGTTGAATGGCATCTTCCTCACATCCACCAAAAACTTCTGAATGTGCCCTTATCGGGAAATGGGATCATTGCTGGTATAATCTAAGTAAGATGAGGTCACACTAGAGTAGGATGGTCCCTTAATCCAGTATGACTGGTGTGCTTATGAGAAGAGGAGAAGAGACACAGGTACGGAGGGAAGACAGCCCTCCACGTGCAGACAGAGGTTGGGATGATGCTGACAAAACCAAGGGATGCCAGAGCCACCGGAGCCAGAAGAGGTCAGACAGTTCCTCCCTGGAGACTGTGGAGAGAGCATGGCCCTACCGACTCCTCGATTTCTGGTCTAGTCTCTGGAACTGTGAGAGAATAAATATCTGCCATTCTCAGCTTCCCTGTAGATGGCACTTGGTTACGGCAGCCCGAGGAAACTAACACACTCCCCGACTCCCCACACAGTATCTGCTTTTTGCATTACTCTGTATCAGAGGACTCTCCTGGGAAATGAACAAGATGTGGTTTTTGCCCTTCAGAGTCCAGGATTCAGTAATGTGTGTGTGTGGTTTTTTTTAAAGAAAAATTTAAACAGACTGTTGCACTTCCCCAGAAAAACAATTGTCTAATCAAGAATTATGAACATAACATAACTTAAACTTTTTATTTTTCTCTTAGTCTGGCCAGGAGACACACACCCAAATTGGTGGTTTAACACTAGCAATCCTGGGAAATGATGGGCTCTACAGGCCTTTGTTCTCTTCTCCCCTCCATTGCCTTGACTATGGAATGTCATTTATTGTGTCTTAATTCTGACTTTGGATTCTTTCCCTGCATTTTTATCTGTTTTTCTTTGTTTCCCGTTTTCTTTTTCTTTTTCCCTCTTACAATACCATGCTATGGAAGTGGTTGGGAAATAGCAAGGTAGCTTACTGTACCCCGTAGATAGGCTGGCTGAGTCCGAATCCCAGCTCTGCCATTCACTGGCTGTGCGACCTTAGTCCAGTTACTCCACACCTCTTTACCCCAGCTTTCTCCTCTGTAAAATGGGTATAAAACTGTAGCAATCTCATAGGGTTGTTGTGAGGATTAAGTGAGATTGCATTTGGAAATATTATGGGGTCTGAAATGTGGTAACTACTGTTAGCCAGATTTAAGAACCTCATGGATTAAAAAACTTCGTAAGAAGGCAGCCATACCATCTACAGCCTAGACTCCGAACCGCTTGAGGTTGTTTTATTTCTTTTTTTTATCTCCTGCTCCTATGACTGGCGTATGATAGCTTATTGGTAAATCTTGGTGGAGTGAATGAACAAGTAAATGAAACCTAGTTCTTCCCACAATCAAGTGCACGGTGGTTGAAAGTCAACCTCCCTTTTTGTACTTCACTCCCTCCATCTCGAAATCATACCATATTATAGTTTCATCAGTTCTCAAGCTCTCTGACTATCTGCCTAAAAAGGCACATTAGCATCCCATTTCCTTGGGTTAGGTATTGCTCTCTTTCGGAATATTTTTTTTTTCTGGAGTTTTGGCTAAGCCCCCTCAAGACTGTAGACTTCTGTGTCTGGGTTGAGGATTCAGCACATGCTGGGTGGGCAGATGGCTGCTGCATTCCTGAGCTGAGGAATATGAGAAGCAGGAGAAGACTGGGGGCACGTTCGGGTTGAGGTGGCAGGAGTGGAAGTAGTGAAGAGCTATGGGTGGGTATGGCTCTGCAAATAAGAACAAGGAGACCAGCATGGGGGGGACTTGAAGATTCTCAGATGCAACAGGCAAGGAGTCCATCGAGGGGAGAGTCTGGAGTAAAGGTTTCTGGCATCCTCGGGTAGGGGTTTACCTTGTCTTTGCTCTAGCAGAGATCCTTCCTCAGTCCCACTTTCCATCCTCAACAGGCTGGATTCAGCTGCACTGAGCTCATTCTGCCTCCGTCTTTCAGGCTGCCTGCTCTTACCTACCGGCAGGGTGATAGATTCACTCTGTCCTGTTCTCTGGACTCAAGAAAGCCCTTCAGATCCTGGCTCTGCTTCTGTGTGACCTTTCGCAGGCTACTTAACCCCTCTGAACGTTCATTATTAAAAGAGGGGATAATAACTTAGCAGGGTTGTTGTGAATATCAGATTAAACAATGTCAATAAATGGCTTAGCACAGTGTCAGGACATAATAGGAGTTCAAAACATCACAGCCATTATAATTATCATGGGAGAAAGAGGAGAGAAAGAGGGAGGGACAGAGAAAGGCATTTGTTCAGATTCCGAAAGAATAAGATCAAGAATGAATACGTTTAATCAAAAATGCAAGGTGGCCCCTAGAATTAAGGAAGAATCCTATAGCCAATAACTTCAAGAACTGTCCAACATTTTGGCTCCTCTGCCCTGCATTGGAAGAGTAAGGGTTGTCTTGGGCCATACATTAAATACACAAACACTGATGAAAGCTGATGAGAAAAAAAAAAGTTCATGCATAATTTTCATGCTATCTACCAGCACAGATAAGTAAAAGTCCTCACTTACTCTGCATCTAGTCCACAGACTGTGGGTTGGATACCCCTGCTACAGTAATGAAAAAAAATGGCTCTACCTAATTTTCTTTGTAGTAAGTTAGAAATTTCACATCCTGGATTTAACTAAAGTGGGGCATAGCTGCCCTCAAGAACCCACTAAAGATGCTAGGAAGTCAATTCTGCCATCACTCACTCCCAGGGGTGGCTGGGGTTTGAATGTCTCATTCAGGATGGTTTGGTCTCGAGAATCCAAAAACTTACTCAATGAATCTGAAGTAGAAAGAAATGAATATTAGCACAGGGAAATCTCCCAACTGCTCCAGAATATGGATACAGTCCCTAGGTCCCTGTGATCTTCCAGGTCTGCTCTCTATGGCTGACAGACTGAATCCCCTTGGCTCCATTCCACATTCCCTGCAGAGAGAACCTGATCGGCAAAGGTGACGTGTAAATCAATTTGACATAAATCAAATCCTAATTCAAATGCTCTAGGGCCCAGCTACTTAAATATTTAATGGGGGGCTTAAAAAAAGTTGAGCCCAAAATCCTCTGTGTGATGTGAGAGATCAAATCTTAATCAAAGACACGTGGGCCATCCAAGGATTAAAGTAATGGGCATCCTGCAGGTGGGGGCTGCCTGCGAATGTGTGCTGTCTCCTTTCCTCTAGTTGACATGGGTGAAAAGGGGATTTAAGTTAGTCCCTAAAGTTTCCCAGAGTTTGAATTACCCTCAGAATTTCTGCCCACCCGCCCCACTGCATTTGTTTTTGCATTTACTCCAAAATACCAAAACCAGCAGCTTCTGCTATCTCTGTCAGCAGCTGCCTTTGCACGTACCCTGTTACCTCTCAAAGTAACACGTTTGATTGACTTTTTACCCCACCCTTCATGAAAACTCCTTTTTCTGCCCATGGACATTCTGCCTCAGTCTTCCTGGAGTCAAACTGCTTCTCTGAGAAATGAAACCATTACCTGGCCAGACTTGCCTTTACTGGCTATTTCAGTAGAGAAGTAGGGCTCTGTAGTTATTGATCATTTCAGACCTGGAAGGGGGAAGTTTGAAGAAAAAAAGAAATACCAACAAACTTACAAAAGGGTAGAGAAGCCAGAAGCCTGAGAGACTGCATAACTAATGGCTTTGAATCCTTCAGGGGGACTTGAATACTTTGAGAAGCTGGAAAACTCTGGAAACTTTTCCCAGAAAAATCATGTACATGCAATAGCACCAGGGCTGCTGCTTAAACATTAAGAATCTTAGCATCGTAAGAGGGACTTTACCCAACAAATGCAACCAGTGTAACATGGTTTCTTGTACCCTCAATGAATCCCCAACAATAAAAAAAAAAGAATCTTTGCATCATCTAGGAAAGGGAGCCCCTTTCTCTGGGTGATGCAGCTGTTGGATAGAATACCACTCATTCCCTCAGCAGAAAATTCTTGCACAGGTTGCAACTTGTACCACTGGGGATGGTGGCCCTGCATGGACTCCCCAGTAGGTTCCCCCTCTCTGATTTAGTTCACATCCCCTAATTTACTGAGGGGACCCTGAAGCCCAGTGTGCGGAAGGGACATTCTCAAGGTCACATGGGAATCAGTTACCTGTCCTTGATATTTTCTCCCTCATACCCCATAGACACAGACTTCTCGCTGACCTCCTGGTTAAATACCCCATTGATCACATTCACTCTACTACGAGGCAATGCAACTAGTGTGGCAGATAAAAATCTGTTGTCTAAATATCTAAATTACATCCTTGTATAAGATGCTTACATTGAAGTATGGTAAACCCAGTGGCCCCGGGTGGAGAAGAGAGCTATCAGTCTTATCAGGACAGTCTGGGTTGAATGATCCATTTCCAACAGTGCAAGGAATGAAATCATGAAAAGGTTGAGAGTCCTGTTGGAGGGGGAGTGAGTCGGCGCTGGCGGCATTGAAAAGATGCGGCTCGGAGCGGGCAGGCTGTCCTGAAGAGGGTCATTCAGGTGTGTTAAAAACAGGCCCTGGTGTGAAAGCACAAATGAATCCCCTGAAATAGATGAGATTTCTCTCGGTGGTAATTGCAAGTGAAAATGGGGTAAGGTTTTATATCGAGATCACAAGAAAGGAAAGGTCTTTGGAAATAAGGACGATTTTATTTTAGAGCCAAGAGTGAGGAAGGGCTTTAAAAAGAAAGAAGATAGGAGGTAGTGGTCCATTCCAAAGAGTTAAAAGATGGCCATATTATTGGGCGGACGGGGAAAGGAGATGCCGACTCGCCTATAGAGGGCGCTGTAGCGGCAGCAGGAAAGTGCCTTGCAGAGCCAATGGCGAAGAGCAGTTCGTTCTGCTGGCCGTTTGGGTGACCTTGCTTGTGTGATTGCACTTTTTGAGCCTTAGTTTCCTACCATCCCCTCACTTGACCCCCGTCCCAGTGGTTATTATTACCAGATGTACATGTTGAAGAGGATATTTCTCATAAGCCACAGAGAATTCCAGCTTTTCTCCCATCCCACAGGAGATCCCAGGGCTCTACCGAAGTTAGGAGAAAGGGACATTTGTGACTCTATCAAAAGAGGAGATGCTTGTTTTCTTTCGCTGACAGACAAGTCTCCATTTGACTCTTTGATGAAGATTTCATGTTTATGTGCTTACTTAAAAAAAGAAAAACAAACTCTTTTCAACACTCATTCTGCCAAACACTAGTCTAGATGCTAAGGATCCAGTGACAACCATGATTATCACCTAGTGGGGCCGAAATTCTAGGTGTTAGTTTAAGGCAAAGAGACTATCTCCACGAGACTTCTTTCACAAAGAAATAATCCCCAAAGCAACAGCAAAATTGTAACTGTACATTGTAATTGCAGAATAGAACTTCCTGACTTCAGTATTAGTTGAATGCCTAAATGATACCAAGGAAGGAAGCTTTGCTGGATGTAGATTTCATATGTCCTGGAGCTGAGTTGCCTGCCTTATCCTACCTGATATTAGCAGTGGGAGTGTGAAGTTTCTAAAGTGTTGTCACTTATGTCTGAAACTGAGGCTAAGTGAACCTGTGCCAATTAAGATGTTTTCAGCTCCGGGTCCTAGGAAGCAGAATGGAAAATGGCTTAAATAATAAGGGAAATATATTCTGCCACTTAACAAAAGTCATGAGGGAGGGTTGGTTAATTCAGAATTTTACTAGACCACAGGTTAACAATGTGCATGTTTTCCCTCACCACTGCAAGAGCACTGCAGTGTCTCCAGCCATTGCACGTGGACACAATGAGACTAAACATCCTTTTTTAGTATCCTTTTTTGAGAATAAAGAAATCCTTCTCTTGAAGTCTCCCAGAATTATACCACATACTTATACCTAAACCAGTTGCCTGCAAGGAGAATGGATTTTTCACGATTGGCTGCAATCAATCAAGATTTATTCCCTAGGGGAGAGGGAGGGCTCGGCCTCCTCTGAGGAGCTGCACTGTCTTTCTTCCGACCTAAATGGTTGAACAGAAGCAGGATTCTGTTTGGCATTTTATTTTTTTAGAGAGGAGTGTCTGCTGGGTGGATATGATGTGTCTGCCTCAGAGGAGAGATCATGAACTCATCTTTAGGACACAAAATGGAGAACAAACTGGGTGACATTGCACAAGGTTGAGCACTGGGAACAGCCTAGTACTTGAGTGGCAGGGTTATCTACATTTATACTCCACTCCTGCTCGAGCAGCGTTCCCTGGGTATGGGGAACCGTGGAAGCCGAGGTTCCAAAAGACAAAAGCCACTCCTGTGCTTCCCACTGGGGGCCAAAGGATAAAGAAACAGGTCCTGGGTTTCAGGTCACATGGCTAAGGGCCACTTGTGTTTCCTGGGAGCAGAGCAATCCCTGACAGGCAGAGTCCTTAGTGTACCCCAGGCTCTGGTCTGGAAGCAGTCAGTGTGATCCTCCCAACATGCCAATCAGAACGTGTCACAAAGCTGCTTAAAACAACAGCTTTCCTTTATTCCCAGGAGAAAACTTCAACACCTTACCTTGCTCTCCAAGGTCCTAACTGATCTATCCACTACCCCCACCTTCCGTACAGGCTCATCCCTTTGTTCCTGTCTGAATGGACTCTTGCCCTTTCTTCCTTGTCCCGGACCCCAGCACATACTAGGTGATCTTGATAAATATTCGTTGAGTGGATAAATATTGTTTCCCAACCAAATGTCTTACCCCCTCCACACCCCACATTTTAATTAACTTCTCTCATAGTTCTTACTTAACACATCCTTCCTGTAAGTCTCTCTCACAGAACTCTTGACTTTCCTGCCTAGTACTTGTCACACTTGTTTTGATTTATCTTTGTGACTATTTTTTAATGCCTATTTCCCCCATCTATTTGTGCATTTCAAGAGGACTATTTTTCTTTCTTTGTTGTTCTCAGCTGTCTCCCCAATGCCTAAGCCCAGCTCCTGACTCATCAGGGGGCCTTAAAAATAGTACCCAAGAAGGAAGTGCCCTGCCCAGCATCATTCAGAATCTGACTAGGGCCGTAACTGAACTGTGCTGGCCCCCAACCCCGAGTTCTGTCCCCAAAGTCCAGCCCCTCCTCACCAAGGTCACTGCTGGATCATGATGCATCTCTGTGCAGTCATCAAAGGTGCCCTCTTTGGGTGGCTGCATTCTGGCTGATGCACAGCAGGGCACACAGGGTGATGGAGGGAATGTGGGCTGGGTTTTAGCCCTGGCAAGCCCCCTAGGCTGGGCGCCTTTATGTAACTCATCAACCGCACACGTGGAAGCCCTGCTTTTCATAAGCCCCTGCTTTGTGTGTATTCTTCAAACATCTCCTTGTGTGTCCTGGCTGCCCCCTCCCCTAACGGGCAGCTTGTCAGCTTTGATCTTTTAATCCAGGATTCGCTAGAGTATGATTGACATGCATTTAAACTGAGCCTCCCTGGGGCTGAGACCTGCTCCAGTCTAAACCCAGGGATGGACAGGCTGGCCCAGCCTCTAAGCTTCATCTTGGGGCCTAAGGGTCTTTTCCAATCTGTTTACATTCAAACCAGACCAATGTTGGGGGTGAGGAAGGTATGTTTTCTAGAACTTGATCAGAGATACTCTGTGTCTCCCCAGCCACGTGTAAAGATGAGATGAGGAGAGGGGTTTCATCAGGCCATAAGCACTTACTGCGTGCCAGGTCCTGTTCTGGGCACTGCAAAGCAGGGAGAGTGAGAGAACGTGGCGCTGGGCTCCACAGAGCGTCACTGTCAGGAGCTGTACCAGCAGGTGACAGGTGCTTAGATGCAGGTCTAGAAGAGTATTCTGGGCATCTCGGCGTGCAGCACAGGGGCATGTAACCACAATGGGAATGTATGTGTGTGTGTGGGAGGCATAATAAAGAGTTCCAGGAGAAAGGATACTTACATTGAGACTTTACCCAAACACAGGGCGTAAGGGGAGTGGTGTTGGGGCAGAGGAGCAGCAGGTGCAGCCTGGTAAGTAAAAGGAAGCCGTCTGCATTTCAGGGGGATGGAGTATTGCGTGCGCGGGGTAAGCAGTGGGACATGAGGCTGGACAGCAGGAAAGTCTAGATTACGGTGGTCTGTTAGTCTAGGTCCTCCTAGATCCAGGTGTTAAGGCAGGATCACTCGCATGAGGATTTTCCTAGAGGAACTGACCGAAGGAGAATTTGGAAGGGAGGCTAAGAAAGCATCGATCTCTGTGTGCAAGTGACCAGACCTCGAGTGGAAAGGCTGGAAGGATTCTAGCCTTCCCTACAGTCTGAGGAAAGTTCAGCAGGGCTCATGGACAGCCCTTAAACCTAAGTCAGCCACCAGAGAAGTCCCACGTGTCCCTGCTTGACAGAACAGGCACAGAGTCCTGGGCTGCAGGGAACCTGTGGGAGGTGTGACCTTCCACAAAGTCAGGGCTCAGTGTCGGAAGCCCACAGTTGACTGTGTTCCTTGTGGTTGAAGATCTGGGTGACACATTCTCATGACCGGTACATATGGGTTTGATTTTATTCTAGGGAGAACGGGAAGCCACAAAGAGTTTTAAGCAATTTATATTACAGAAAAACACCACTCTGGCAGCTGTAGAGAAGATGGGCAGGAAGAGATCAATAATAAAATTAAAAAGGAGATTGTGGGTTGGAACTGTTGAGGACCAGGAGAGAGATGATACTGACTTAGACCTGCAGGGCAGTAGGGTCGTCTGGAGAAATGGACTGATCAAAGTCATATTAAGGAGGCGGAATACTTAGAACCTGGCGCCTGTTTGTGAGAGGAGAGAGAAGAGACTCAAGGACTCAAAGAGAAAGACACAGAGATGAGGGCAACAACTCCAAGTGTCATTTGTGTGCTAGACTTGTGTGTGTACAATGATCTCACCTTGTCGCCAAAATGATTCTCTAAATTTGGTTCTAGGCATGGCACTGGTGAACCCACCGATCTATCCACAAAACCCCAGGTGATAAGCCTAAACTAACAATGGCAAATCCATTCTTACACCCGCAATTGAGTTAGGAATGGGAGAGGTCTTCTAGGAGGCTTTTAGAAAATATTTCTCTTTCTCAAGAAAGAGTCACATTTAGATGGTCCCTTTCTTCCTCTGGGTATTCTGGGGTCTTGATGTGATGTCTGGGTCTGTCTGCTGTCTTGGAATCTTGAGAGGGGCAGCCCAAGAGCCCTCCCACCAATGATGGGAGAGCAAAAAAGATGGCAAAGCCTGAGCCCCGATGACATCAAGGAACACAGAATAAATCAACACTGGAACATTCCTGACCCTTGGACTTCTGGGAATTGCGATCAGGTATTTCTTTATAGTTTGCACCAATGTGAGTCAGGGTTTTCTGTTTCTAAATTCATACAAAGTATCCCCCCTGTCTTAGAGATAAAGAAATGGAATCTTGACATCACAGGACTGGTAGATGGCACAAAAATCACACAATCCTGGGTCTTCCTACAAGATTACATCCTTCTGTCAATGGCAATTTCCTTTGTTGATGTCTATCAAGTCACCTGATGATGAGAAAGCTTCAGATCTTATCTCATAAGATATTAATATATGGGGCAACAAGAGTCAGAGCTACAAGTATTCTTTGTGCCCTTGCTGTATACCCTGCCTGATCGAGTTATTGTAGAGGACTTTGTTTGCAGTTTTTGGCCAGGGCTGGGTTTGAACCCGCCACCTCTGGCATATGGGGCTGGCGCCCTACTCACTGAACCACAGGCACCGCCATTGTAGAGGACTTTGATGACCTAGATATCAGCCCTGCTTGTGAAGAGTTTATGATCAAAGACTATAGTAATAGGTAATTTTTCAGGGCCACTTATCACACACCAGCCAGTGGGATAAGTATTCTGTATGTCTTGTCAGCGTTTATTACCAACACTAAACAACAGAATATTTACTATTACTATCATTGTTTGCATGTTACAGATGTGGAGGGACAGAAAGATTCTAACTTATCCAAAATCACAAAGTAGGTGCAAGTGGAATGGTGGCCAGTCTGAGTCTGACTCTAGAGTCTGTGCTCTCCTAACCACTGTGCTCTCTGTACTACATCCCCTGACAGAGATAAATTAAGGTGACATAGCTTCAAGCCAAATGCTGTGTGTATAGGAGAATAGCAGAAAAAATTCTTAAACATATACCTGCAGGTGATTTGCATATGTTATTGTCAATCCTTAGTGGTCACCAAACTGAAGCCTGAATTGTTAAAAGTAGTTTGCGGGGTAGTTCCCAGAGTTTCCAGCAGTCTTAGAATTTGCATTTCCAACAAATTCTCAGATGATACTGAACACCTGGGGACCACACTTGGAGAGCCACAGCCTTAAATTAACTTTGTAAAGGAAGGATCACTACCCCCATTTAATAGATGTGGAAAATGGCTTAGAGTAGTCACCTCATCTGCCCACATCTTACAATGGGTAAACAGAGCCAAGATTTGAACCTGGTTCATCCTGGCTGTGAAGGCCATGCTGTGTTTATTTGTACCATGATGCCCCCAGGTGTAAATACATGACCACTTCAAAAGGAGAGGAGATTGTGGGCTGGCATGTTCAGGGAAGTCTTCTTAGAAAAAGAAGAGATCTTGAAGGAAAATTAGTTTGAATCAGCTTTTCCAGGCTTTAGGTATCATGAGAAAAACATCAGACTTGCCAAGTTACAGCTGTTCAAACACTGTCGCCTTAATGTTTCTACATAGTGGGAGGGATTGTGGTGAAGACAGACAGTCAGGGTTGCTCCGTAAAAGGGAAGTCTGGATAGAATATATATTCTAGAGTGGGAAAATTGCAAGGATCTCAGAGGCAGAAAGGGATGATTAAGAAGATCACCACTGGAAAAAAATACCAGTGGCAAATACTATGCCCCCATATGCAAAAATGAGAAACAAATGTGCAATATCTTTTATTATGGGTGGCGTCGGGCAGGTATTAAACCATCTCCATGCCCTCAAGTAAGAATGGAGAACATGGCTTGCATATGCTCCCGCCAGAACTTACTTCCTTAGCCCATTTTAATTTCCTTAATCAAAGCAAAGGACAAGAGCAGTGATTTCTCCTTTGTCAGTGAGTGGAAAATGATACTATTCTAAGAGCGATTGAAGGCACTGGGAATGTTAAGCCTCAATGAAGACACAAAGTCACGAGCATTGTAAGCAAACATTTCAAATACTACATGCAAAGGAGAGAAGGTTTATTCTGTGTGGTGGCCAAGATAAGAAGCTGGACCAATTGGTGAAAATCCTGAACTAATAAAGAATGTGCTAATAATGCTTCACGGCATTGGTTCCTCCAGTCATTGAGTCATTCAACACCCATTTATTAGGAGCCCTCTGTGTGTCAGGGATGGTCAGAAGTGCTCGGTGAGTCAAACAGAAATGCTTATTGTCTGTGTAATTGGCCTAACTATGTCTTGTTCAAACCTAGACTTAGTTGTGAAATTTAAGTATTTTAAGAGCTTTCTCGGTGAAAGGAAATGTGAGTAGCCACCAACTAACCAATCCCATACCCTTGTTGCTTCCTGCAGTGAAAACACGTGCTTTGATTGTAACAGAAACTTGCTGAATATGCCGAAATCACATCCCTTGCAGAGGTTCTCAATCTTCCTAATGCCACGGCCCTTTAATACAGTGCTGGTGGGTCATGACCCGCAGGTTGAGAACTGCTGCCGTAGAGCCCCTTCTCCTCCAGGGAGTGTGGGCTTAGATTAAATGCAGACATGACATGGTCAGAGACACAGTGAGCAGATGGCACTAGGTAAATGTGGTGGAAGCAAATTCTGATGTAGGGGAATATGTTACTCAGTGAGGACGACCTTCCAGCTAATGACCCGTCCCCGGGGACCCACGCAGCTGTCCCAAGGCATCTCTGGAGTCTGAGAGAGAAAATCCATCAGCCATTCCCCACTAAGCCGGGGAGCATTTCAGCTTTCTAATAGGGTCATTAGCTGGGTAACAGATGAGACAGGAACAGCAACAGAAGGGCAGAGGAAACTGAAATGCAAGAGAGAAAAATACATAGTGATTTCCCCCAACCATTTAGGACACATTTTCCTCCGAATTCCCTCTATAGCCCCGCATCATGAAGTGTCCAAAACCAGGGAATTTAGGGAGAGCAGCTCAAAGAACCAAGGTTGTACTGCAGAATGAGAAGAATCTGTCTGCAAGGTAAGATGATAGATTTCTGGAACCAGAGAGCCAGTCCTAATACTGTTGGTATCACAGGCACCTCTCCACACCTCTCAATGATTCCGTAGGCCCAGGAATCAGGCAGGATGATTTGCGGGACCATGTTCTAGTTCTGGCTTGGGAATGTACTCCATTGTTGACATGCAGTAGTTAACCTTGCTTTCTGATTACAAAAAAATAACATTTGCCCATTGTGGAAAATACAACCAAAAAAAACCAACCTAACGAAAATCACTCCAAATCCTATAATTTGAAGACAAACACTACTAACTTTTTATTGGTACACGCACATACCTGCAGTCTTCACTGTGCAGATCTGTACACCTCTCTTGCAAAAGTAAAATCATAGTCTTCTAAACTGGTTTTCTCACTTATATCATGAAATTTCCATGATGTTCACCCCATAAAATATTTTTCATAAAGACTATAGGGTGTTCCAAAGGTTGTCATACATACATACATACATGGAAAAAGTGTGAAATTGTAGCTTAATGTACTTAGATTCACAAAATATTCATTATAAAAGTATATAAAATGTTTCTCTGGGTTTATATACAAATATCAAAATATTAAGTATAATAATATGATATATAAGCCTATTAATTTTTCTATGTATGAAAAATTGGGACACCCCTTGTATTTTAATGTCTATATTGAATGAATGTATTTAGTTGCAAGACATACAATTAATGATATTTGACTTTTTTAACCTACAAAAATTATGGTTTCATATGGTTCACCTATGCTATAATTGAGTTCTCCAGCCTTATATTCACTAATACTTGAGCTGTTTCAAAATGTTCTCAATTCTAAAAATTTTGCAATGAACTTCTTTGTGTCCAGGTCTTTGCACACACCCATGTTTTTTTTTTCCTTCTGGTAAATCCTTATGCACTAGTTATGTGTTGCTGTGTAACAAATTACTACAAATTTAGCAGCTTAAATCACACACATTTTTATTTCTCAGTTTCCGTGGATCAGGCTTAGCTGGTTCCTCTGCAACAGGATTTCTCTTCAGCCTGCATTCTAAGTGTAGATGAGGGCTGAGGTCTCATCAAAGACTCAACGGGGGAAGGATCCCCTTCCAGGTTCATTTAGATGGTTGCTGGCAAGATTTGGTTCCTTGCTGGTGGTTGCTCCAAGTCTTCCTACAGTTCCTTGCCATGTGTGCTTCTCCATAGGGCAGCTCAGCTCACAGCATGGCAGCTGTCTTCATTAAAGCCAGCAAGAAAAGAATCAGCTAGCAAGAGGGATGTTATAATCTCATGGGACTTCGTCAACACTGTGACAGCCCATCGCCTTTGCCATGTTCTAGGATCGGAAGCAAGCCCCAGGTCTCACCCACACTCAAGGAGAGGCGATTGCACAAGAATGTGAACACCAGGAGGCAGGGATCCTCAGGGATCATTTTAGAGTATGCCAGCCACATTCTGGAAGTGAAATTGCTGGGCAAAGTAATAGGAAGCCTTTTCGGTTTTTGAGATTTACCGATTAATTTATACCTAGAATAGTCATGGAAGTTTGTCTTCTTACTAGCAGTAAACAACAAAGTCCAGCTGCCTGCATTCTCACCAATGCTACCTACTAGCAATTTTTAAAAAGTCTGTTAAATTTCAAAGAGAAAACATGGTATCCTGTTTTCATGTGCATTTCTTTGAGAGAAAATTTATTTCTTCTTTCATAAATGGCCAATTCCTTTTTTTCCAATTTGAAAAAAGAACTATTTACTATTTTAATAGAATAAATAACTATTTGTCTATCATGCATGTTTTAGGTAGTTCTTCTAGTTTTATCATTTGCCTTACAATCTTGACTGCAAAATTTACAAAAGTATCTAATTTTTCCAATGGTTAAATCCAATGGTAATTTACAATTTTGTCTCTTGCTTTTATTCCTAAAAAGCTTCTTCCCCCAAAATCTTTTTTTATTTTGGGGTTCTATTATTTATCTGTAACTCTCCAGTCCATGGTTCATCTTTTCCTCACCCATCTCACTTTAGTGACAAGTGATGATATGGTAACATCTCACCAGTATATATTCCTGATTGTGAGTGAGGCCTCCTCTGCCAAGAGAGGGTGTTAGAATCCCTCTTGTGGGTGTGGAGGGGAAGAATGGGAGTTAGGGTGGAATTCTGATCCTGCCATTTCAGTTTCCTGCATTAAGTAGAACTTTCAAGAGAAATTATAAAATAAAAGAAGTAGTAGTGAGTATCTTATATCCAAGATTAAAATGTATAATCTTGATCAAATTTATTCCTCGCAAAGAAACATTTCAAATAGCACTGTAATGAGTGTTGACTTTGGGGAGGGAAGCATTAATTTAAATGATCCAAGAAAGAATATTCTTGGCTCGGCCGGCGCCTGTGGCTCAACGGGCTAAGGCGCTAGCCATGTACACCTGAGCTGGCGGGTTCGAATCCAGCCCGGCCCGCCAAACAACAATGACGGCTGCAACCAAAAACTGGCCAGGCATTGTAGCCTGTAGTCCCAGCTACTTGGGAGGCGGAGGCAAGAGACTTGCTTGAGACCAGGAATTGGAGGTTGCTGTGAGCTGTGATGCCACAGCACTCTATCCAAGGTGACAGCTTGAGCCTCTGTCTCAAAAAAAAAAAAAAAAGAGAAGAGCCTAAATTAAAATCCATCTTTAAAAAAAAAGAAAGAAAAGAAAGAATATTCTTTCTTGTTTGACTTATTGGAATAAATCCTATTGGTCATAGCACATCTAGTGTCTCTTTTTAAACTTCTGGTCTCCCTTTGCTAATATTTTATTAATGATTTGGGTGTTTCTATTTAAAGTGAGACTTATTGCCTATTTATTCATATTAGAGTTGTGCTAATCTCAAATGCGTTAGGAAGCTTCCTCCTTTTTTACATTTTGTTATAATTTATAAGGTATGGTATCACTGCCTTTTGGAAGTTTGAAAGATCTTTCTCAGGAGTGGTCAAGGCCCCAGCCTTTTAACAGGGTTAAATGTGGAATAATTGTTTAGTTTCTCTGCTATCAATATATTGTCTTGTCAATTTTTCTGAGTCTTGTGTTAATATGATAATTTATATTTCCCCTGCAAGTTGGCCATTTTGTTGAGAGTTTAAAACTTATCAACTGAAAGTTATAATAATAGGCCTATTATGTCTAAATCTAACTTTTGATTTGTAATGATATTCCTGATTATATGTATTCATTTGTTCTTTCTTGTCCTTGGTTAGATACAGTGAATC
This sequence comes from Perodicticus potto, assembly GCA_963574655.1. Taxonomy (NCBI): domain Eukaryota; kingdom Metazoa; phylum Chordata; class Mammalia; order Primates; family Lorisidae; genus Perodicticus; species Perodicticus potto. Next base: position 56,213 of record CAUYRH010044405.1, read on the forward strand.
ACCTATTTCATTGTTGACTTTTTCAAGATCCAATTTTTATGTTTATATACCAACTCTATTAGCTTTTCCCCCAATTCATTAGTATCTTTATTTATTTTCATTATTCCTTTCTCTTTTATATTTTAATTTTTTCTTATCAAAATGTTCAAACATAATCAAAATTAGGGCAAATAGCATAATGTATCCTTACAGACCCATCACTGATATACGGTGATTAACAGCATTTTGCCATATTTGCTTCATCTTTCCCTTTTTTCTTTGCATTATGTATTTGCTAAAGTATTTTAAAGAAAGATGTAGAAACCACATTTTATCACCCATATATACCTCAAAATGCAGCTCTAAAAGTTATTTTTCTTATCTGTTTAGATGTATTTTAAGGTTCCTCCTCCATCTTATTAGATTGATTTTTGGGGGTTTATTGATTTTTCTCACTTTTTAATATAATAATAAAGCACTTAACACTATGAATTTACTTCTGAGTATAGAATTAGCAGCACGTATTAGTAAATTTGATATGTAATTTTCCCAGAGTCAGTATGCTCAAAGTTAGCTACAAAGTTTTTAGTCTTGGTTTAGTAACTATACATAATATATACACACATTCATGTTATATGGAAACAACCATGTATTTTTTTCTTATAATTATTTTAGAAGCAATTCTAGTATTAATGTGATATGGTATGTTTCACATATCGGGTCACCCAGACAATAGGATCTGAGATGGAAATTGGCATGCTGGGGACATATGAGCAAGAAACCTTGGGGTCAAGGGACACTTGTGGAAGGCAAAGGAATGAAGCAGGACTGGGAAGAGAGGGGGGTTGAACTCCAGTGAAGTCTCAGTGGAGGATTCAGCCCACCCCACAGAGAACTCTAAGGACCTTTCAGGGTTGCCTGGAGTTGGGCCTTAATTCCTCATATCAATCAGTGATTGTAGGCTGCCTCAGGAAGGGGAATGACTCTGGACTCTGCAGGGGGCCTAAGGGGGGCTGACAGTTGAGGGCTTTCTGCTGAAAGAACTCCCAGCAGCTAAGAGAATCCATCCTTCCTTCTTGAATCTGCATGGGGCATTCCAGCCTCCACCACAGTCAGAGAATTTCTAAGTTTGGGGATTTGTATTCTTTTAAATAAATAATCTGTTGTTCAAGAATCATTGCTTCCTCTTCAAAACACTAAGAATTGAGTACATAAATATTACTCAGATTTACTAATTTTCAGCTACTTGATGTATTAAAGAAAGTTAAAGTATTCTAACAAAATTATGAATTTCTCTATGTATTTTTACTTTTATACTTCTTGCTTTATGGAACCTGTGCCATTCAATATGTTATATCTCATATGGCTTGGGTCTCTTGCACATATAACCCCCCCTCTTTGACCCCAGGTTTCCTTTTGTTTGTCTGATAGCTCTTTAGCCATATTTTTATTTTCAATCATTTTCTTTCATTTTTAAGGTGCATCCCTTACAAAAAAGCACGTAGTAGATTTGGATTTTAATTTTTTTTAATTTTTGACTCACAGCTGACGATATTGGTGTTTTAGTAGTGAAATTTAATCCCTTTACGTGCACAGTCATAAGCAATATAACATCTTGTTTTGTGAGGAGCAATTTTCATGCTTCTTTAATACTTCATTTTCTGTCATTTGCTGTGTGAGCTACATTATTATGATTAACTTCTTACTTGGCCACAGTATATTTTTTGAATCATTTCTTCAGAATGCATAAATTTAAAAAAACCTTGAATTTTAAAACTGTGGTCTTTTTCTCTTTAATTGGAATACTAACTTTCAAAATATATAATTCTTGTGTCACAATTTTTTCTCCTCAAACCTGCCACTGTTCATATTGTAGAGGAGAAATTTGGGGCCTCCTTTTTTTTTAATTTCTCGGTAGTAACTTTTCTGCTTTGCTGGCAGGATCATTTCTTTATTATTGAAACTGAAAAAATTTCATTAATATATATAGGTGTTTGTCCCTTCTCATTAGTTTTACCTGGACCTGGCTAAAGTATTAGTCTTCAGATAGAAGTTATTATTCAGCTCAGCAAGGTTTTCTTCATTATTTTTAGAACTCTTACCTCTTCTTCCCCTTCTACAATTTTGGGTATTTGGATCCATTCTCTATGTCTTTTATTTTTCCTTTTTCTTTTTCATCTTTCTGGAGGAGAGATTATTTTAGGCTTTTTTAAAAGTATTGATCCTTCATAATATGCAATCCACTGTTTAATGCTTCTATTGAACTTTTATTTGGCCAACATGTTTTTCATTTCCATGGCACTTTCCAGGTTGCTTAGATACCCCCCTCCTCCCCGGTTATCTCTAGTTACACAGCTGTGATTTTTCATCTTACCAAGAAAATTTCTAAACCTTTCTGTTTGTGTAAGTCTGTGTAATCCAGTCTTCTCCTTTATGCCTTTTTTCTGTACTTTGCATATTTTCATATGGCCAAACATTTTCATCTCTTTGCTTACGCTTACAGAGTGAAGTCTTTACTTATCATAAATTAGAGGTCTGTATAGGATCTAGGAGGGATTTAGTCGCTCCTTAATTGGATATTTCAGGCCATATGAAGGGAAAAGGGAAACTTTCATTGTGATTTTCCTTTTCCTTTTCAGAGATTCACCTGCTTAGAGAAATAAGAGAGGTAGACAAAGCTAAAGATATCCTTGGTGAAGAATTTTCCCCACATGGAAGAGTTTCTTTTTCTTGTTTGTGGGGGAACCAGAAACGGCCTGAGTCTTTGGTCAGCAAGGTCCCAGAAGTGTCCCCAAATTTCTCACCCTCCAATTACACTAGGAGTCAGTGCCACAGATTCACTGGCTATTGGCTCCCCTTTGCTCTCCAAATATACTGGTGGGTCCCAAAATCGTATCTCAATGACTTTGTAGCCCACCCTGGCTTCCGGCCAGGTATTGGTAAGGGTCAGCCAGGATCTGTTCCATTTGCATCCAGGCACCGTGGTCTTAGCATACAGAGGCTCGCAGCTGAGCGTGGGCTTTCTTCCATGCTCACCCTGTCAACCCTACATCCTGCTGGCTTTTTCCAGTGTGTCTCTGTGGACACAACTGCCTTGTGATAGTTGCTCTTCCCCAGCTTCTAGCAGAAACAGAAAATCTTGGGGTTGAATAAAGAAACAATGCAATTTTCCCTCTGCGTGTACATTCTGAGGGTCATCTCAGTATCAGTTTGCGAAGCACAAAGGGAGGACATGGATGACACCTTGGAAAGTTCTTGATTGCTGGTGTGATGGTGAGCAATGCCCAGGTTTAAGGGAGAAGAAAAGTAGCAAAGAAGCAGTTGCATGCATAAAAGAAAGAGAAGGAAACAAAGAAGAGACGGGACAGAAAGGAGAACGGTGTTGCCGAATGGTCTGTGATGTTCACCTGTGCCTGAGGTCAGCACCCACTGCTCCAGCCAACTGTGTCCAAGGAGATGATGAGGGTAAGGGTGCTGTTTTGGGTGAGCTCCTGGCCTGTCCTCTTTACATTAGCCACTCACTCTTCTGGGGAATGTGGGCACCCAAATAAAATATTTTGTCTCACTTCGGAAAGGTCTTAGAAATGGATTGTGATGGGAACAACAGATGTCAAAACAAAGGAGAGATAGGCACCTCCTGTTGGTGAAAACAGGAAGGAACTCCACCTCTTTTCCTGTGTACCTTCCCCACATACTTGGTGGGGGGGTTGCTGGTTTGGTCTGTCTTGCTCTAATAGAGACGGGGGATGAGGAGACAGTCGGGGAGAGGAGGGAAAGGAGAGGGGAGGAAGTCAGAGAGAAAGAGAGAGAGAGATTGGAATGAATGCCACCCAGACTGAAAAATGCCATACTATGTAAGCAGAAAAATGCCCCAGGAGTTAAGGACCATTATCAGAAAATAGATTTTCCTGTTCATAACACAAAAAAGACAGAAGGGGCCTGTGGGTGGTGCTGGAGAGGAGGCTGGGAGGCAGGAGGAGAGACAGGACGCCACTAGTCCTTCAGAATGAGGATTGGATTCCTTCTGGATTTTTTATGGATGTCTGTGAGCCTCCCCATCACATTACAGTCTAGGTGAAAAATTATCCGAGGCCCACCAAAGAAAATAGATCTATGTGAATCAAGATTTCATTGCCCAGGGCTAGGTTATCACATGGAATTTCTTTATGGGTCAACATGGCTGATTTATTTATATGTGTACCCTGTGGGTGTCTATTAGGCCTCCCAGACTGTGATCACCACGGGGACAGCTGGCTTATATATATGTGTGTTGCATGTGGTAAAACCCCTGTGACACATTCACTAAAAAGAAGGGGAAGGCAGGCCTGGAAATGCATAAAGAATGCCTTTACACATTCATTGCTGGAGCCCAGATCTAGGAGATGAAACACCTGGATTCTCATTCTAGCTTCATTAATTGCTGAATATTCAAACTTCAACAACAGCATCACCTTGCTGAATTTCAGTTTCCTCAACTAAATATTCCTTGCTGAACCAGCAGACCAGTGCATTGTAACTGTGGCTGATATACTATAAAAATGACTAAGTTGGGCAAGATTTGAATTCTAGTATTATATCTGTTTGTTTATTGATTCAGCAAACACTTATTGAGCAATCTCCATGAGCTCCATGCACTTACATAGGTGGTGGAGACATGGCAAAGTTCTAGTAGACATCATCACTGTCTTTATTATGTCCACAGTTCAGTTGTTGAATAGATCGTAACTTTTCTCCTCTACCTTGCTAATACGTGGGTCACACGCAACTTTGAGATGGACAGTTACGTTCCATTGTGTCCCTCCCAAGAGACATAGTCAATAGTGTTCTTTTGGATTCGCCTGTGCTGTTTCAACTTGCTCAGCTTATGAATGTTGCTGGGAGGGGCCTCAATTGTTTCCCTCTGCATGGATTATGTTCCTTGATTTTTGTGTAGCTCAAGGTTTTTGTGATGACCCAGATACACTTAGGTCTTTATCCTTGAACTTTCAAACTTTTACCAATACTTCTGTGAGGTGTCTGTCTTTTCTCATTATTTGTTCCTAAAACTTGCTGAGTCTATTTGATTTGCTGACAGAGGTTGTTCTCAACTCAGCAAAGTTTTCTTCATCATTTCCGTGTGCTGTTTTAGATCCTTCTTATTAGACAATATTGGGTGTTCTGGATTCATGTTCCATATTTCTTTATTTTTCCTCTTTCTTTTCATGTCTTCAGGGGGTGCTATAAAAGGGGTGGAATTTGCTAATGGTATTTCCACTGCTCAGTTAAACCCAATGTATTATCTGCAATTTTTATAAAACTATTACGATCCTCTCCCACTCTCCAAACACATACCGCTAGGACAGGAGCTAAGAGGGTGTGAATGTGGAGTTGACTGGCCTTCAGCAGTTCCCCTGGAGTGTTAACACCACCGAGTGAGAGCAAATCTTGTCCGCTTAAGTTCCACATCCCAACATTTGAAATACAAGAGTACTGGACAGGAAGCTGAAGAAATAAAAGAAATCAGGGATGGCATTGGGCTCAAATACAAGAAGCATCATCTCGGCCCTTACTCTTTGGAACATTATAACAGTTGAATCAAATAAATTCTCATCACCAAAGAGCAGCACCCACACCCCGTGCTCTGCCTTAGAACTTCCCCTACTGTCATAGGAGAGAAGATGACAAAAGAAGATCAGTGATGCTCTGGTCAAGGTTGACACACCACACTGCCCATCATGCCAAGAAGACACCGTGTGTGTTGAAGTCTATGTAAGTGGCATGCTCTTGAGCAGATGTAAGGATGTGTCCCTGTGGATCTGGCTGGGGTGCTCCCTGAGTGATGAGGTCAATTTTCTTCTCCATTTTTTTTTCATTGTTGGATTTTTCAAAGGGCCTATAGTTTTCACATTTTATTACTAGTATTACTATTACTACTATTATTGTTGTTTATTTATAGGGCGTACTATGTCACTCATCACTTCAAAGTTTGAAACCAATGCATAGGGTGACTGTGTTAGTCTATTTTGCATTGCGATAAATACCTGAGATTGGGTAATTTACAAACAAAAGAGGTTTATGTGGTTCATGGTTCTGCAGGCTGTACAGTAAATATCTGCTTCTGGTGAGGTTCCAATCAAGGCAAAGAGGGAGCAGATGTGTTACAGGGTGAGCAAGGGAGCAAGAGAGAGGAAGGCAGGGGGAGTGCTGAGCTCTTTTAAACAACAAACTCTCACATGAACTAAGAGAGTGAGAACTCACTCATTACCCTGAAAAGGATGCCAAACCATTCATGAGGGATCCACCCCTGTGACACAAACACCTTCCATTGGGTCCTACCTTCCAAGTTGAGGGTCAATTTTTCACTATGAGATTTGGAGGAGATAACCATCCAAATCCTATCAGTCACCAACTGGTCTTCGTTTGTGTAGGAGTTTTCCAGTTTTAGCACTGCCATTTCTGCATCCTGGGAGCCCTTTCAGTCCTGGACAAACTAGGACTGTTGGACATCCTACCAAGGTGATATATAAACAGTGTAGCAAACTAATAACCAAACAAAAAACCAAGTACTGACATAAATATCCAGTGCTGAACTTGAGACAGCTACAATGGGAAAATGTGGCCTGATTCTGAGGCTAAATTAGGACATTCGCCTTTGATATCGAAACTAAATCCTGGGACTTCAGATCCCCATTTTTAGATGTGCCCGAAGAGTGAAAGAGCTTTCCTCAGCCAGCCAGATCGGGAGAAGGAGACAGCAGGTGAAACATAGGCCTGGCTCCACTCACCAGTAAAAAGCTCTTTTAGTTATTTCCATTTTCTGACCAATTGGGTTACTAACATCCACATGGAGAGGAGTGAAAATGGGGCGGAGAGAAGGCGAGACATGCTCCTCACAACCTTCCCAGAATGGAGAGACAGAGGATAAAATTCACCTGCCCTAGAGGACAAGGCTCAAATGAGAGGAAAGGAGGAAAAAGACAACTGTTCCAATGTCAGTAGCAATAAGAACAAGAACCGTCATGGCAGCTACTACTTATTGATGGCTCATTGTGATCCAAGCATCACATTAATTTTCTTACATATATTAGTATATTTTATACTCATAATAAGTCTAGGAGAGGTACTTATAATACCCCCATCAGTCAAGTGGGGAAACTGAGGCACACAGAAATGAAGCCATTTGCCTAAAACACCCAGCTGATAAATGGCAGGGCTATGATTGAAATTCAGTTCTATCTTGGCTTAATTAACTGGTGGGCCACAGTCACAAATCTGAATTGGTTTGACTTTGGTTGAGCTCCTTAACTTGTCCATGCCTCAGTTTCCTCATCCATCCAGTGAGGATAATACATCCTGATTAAAATCTTACCATAGTATTAGGAAGATCTAGTGAAATGGTGGATATGAAAGGACTTTTCATATCTTACCCAGATAAATTATTTTTTATATAATTTTTACAACATCAGTGGCATTTTAATATCAAGAATAAAATAATAAACTATACAGGATCAAGTGACATGAAGCCCATGGACATTTCAAAGTCGCACTCTTTATCAAGGTGATAAAGGCTTGAGGCCCATCTCCAGACCAAAACGTTGAATTTCTCTGGCTTTTATAGGATACTTTTGTATTTTTAGAGGGATCCGAGATGGAATGGGTACATATGGAGTCCAACCAATGCCTCATTTGATTCTTGATGGAAAATCATCTAATGTTGAGATGATTTTCTGTAGAGTGGGATTTCCCATCTATAGAGTGGGACTAATGGGACAGAGGTGGTAACATGCTCCAGATGTGGGTCCAAGAGTGAGGAACATTTTCAGTGAATGGAAGAGAGTGAATGACGCCCATCAGTAGCCAACTGAGCTCTATCTGCTCAGTGTGGGTTGGCTGTACTAGGGGTCTTACTTTAAGCCAGAAGGAGGGAAAAACTGTCTCACCAGGACTCTCAAATTCTTGGAATCTTTAAAGCCATCTGCAGTCATGGAACCAACCTTAGAGTTAAGAACGACCTTGGAAATCACCCGTCCAATGCCTTTTTATGACAGATGACAAGAGTCTCAGCCAAACTCTAAGACTTTCCCCTAAACATACAGCCGATCAGCGGCAGAACCAAACATAAGCACTCAAGTTTTCTGACTCCTTTCCTCTCATTTTGCCTGTCCTTTAGGGGAGGTGACTTCTATCCACTATCTCAGGTCAGTGGTCTTTTTTCCTGATCAACCATCTATAATGTAGTTGGAACCCCAGGCTGGCAAAGCAGGTTTACGGAAGAGTGATTGGCTAAAGAGAGCTGTAGGCAGGTTTGGTGGGAGAGGGAAAGAGAAAGTGTCAAACTGGAGGAGAAAGAGGAGAATGAAAGGAGAAAGAAAGAGGAGACATGGGAAGGGAAGAGAGATGACAACAGTGGAGAAATGAGATTTGCAAATGAGTATGAAGGATACTATGGAAATTACTTTTTGAATAGCATTTAATTGATTTATTAGTGTAATTCAGTTGCAGTTGTATTTGATTCAAACCTCTGATATGTGTGATCTACTGCTTGCCAAGGACACTGCCAGCCTTTACAAACAGTGGCGGGTCTGAGAGGAGGAAGATGATGTGATGGGTGAGGGAAAAAGAGAGAGAAACAGAAAAGAAGAGGGAGTGAGAGAAGATGGGTTGGCTAGAAGGAAAGGGAGAGAGAAGGAAAGAGAAGTAGAAGGGCAGGAAGAGAGAGGAGGGAAGAGAGATCCATGGAGGAAAGAGAAGAGATGAAGAGAAAGGAGATAAAGAATAAGAAATAGAGCTAGAGATGAAGGGATGCAATAGTGATTGTGAGAGGCAGGGGAGACTGAAGAGAGAAAGATGCAGGAAAAGACAAATACAGCAAAGGGAAAGTTAGGGAGACCGAGGAAGTCAGAGAGGCACAGAGGGATCAACAGAGAGAGACAAGGATAGGAGAAAACAAGGAAGGACAAACAAAAGAGAGAGAGGACATACAGAGAGACGGAAACTCAGGGGCAACAACGAGCTGCAGACACACACACACACACACACACCCCTACATCTCAGGCATCTGATACACTTGAGGATTCATTGACTGGATGCTCTCTTGACTCCTGACACTAGGGTGGCACCAGGACCCCGCCACCTTCCAGGCTATTTTCCAACCCCCTTAAAAGGAAGATTCTCTATGTCAATGGTGCTGACCCCCCACCACTCCCCCCAATGAGAAAGGCAGCACTTCACATGTAGCTCCTGGTGGACACCTCAGGAGACAAAGAGAGTGTACCTGGGGACACGTCCTGGAGCTGCGAGGCCCAAAGATTTTATTGAGGCTAAGCATCTTCTTTAGAGGAAGAGAGGAGAATAGAGACAGAGACAGAGCTTTTAAGGCCACTTGTCCCACCTCCTAGAACCCCCATCAGTTGTCAGTATAGTGTCATATTATGGTTATGGGCACAGGTTTGGGACCCAAACACATCCATCTGTGTAGCCTTGGCCAAGTCCTTTAGTTTCACTTTCTGCAAAATGTAGGTTGAGTCATTGCCTATGTCATAGGGTTGCTGTGAGGAACAAGGTAGATAAAAATACTGGGGAGTATCTAGAAAAACACTGGCATATATCTGAGATACCAAGCAGAGCTGGGGCTGGAGGTTCTCCTTAACTAGGATTTGAGAAAGGTGCTATGGCATCATGGGTATGAACATGAACCTTATAAACCAGGATGCCTTGGTTTCTATCCCATTCCACCACTGCATAATGAATGGGCAAGTGAATGACCTCCTGTGCCTCAGTTTCTTTATCTGTGAAATGGGAGTGAAACTAGTTCGTACCCCATGAAGATCAAATTAATACAGAGAAATTCCTTAGAGCAGGGTCTGATCCACTGTAGGTGAAGGATAAATGTTAGCTCTTATTATCAATATTATTGCCAGACTCAGCTGTGTGGATCAGAGGACTGAGGATAAAAAGGTGGACATATAAGGTCTAATGCAGTTATTACAGTGCTGGGATTTGAACTTGGGCCTGCCTGCAAATTAGAACTCCCCAAGACTTCAGAATCTCTCTTCAGAAATCTTCCACATTGCCACATTTTCCAAAAAGGAAGATTCATCCCTTCCCCACTGCCAACACCCCACATCTTATACCTTCAGACTTAACCTTTAACCATGTATTTGATGAAAATGTTCCCCTTCCAAAAGAAGAGAGTACAAAGTATGTTGCAACCTAGACTTTGGAAGTATCAGACCCTTTTCCTCACCCACCCCGCCACACACACTATTTCTCCCCTGTAATTACAAAAGCCAATTCCACATGGCTGGCTGGTGGTAATCGATTTGTTGCTAATGCTGATTCCAGGGACCTGCAATTTTCGTCAGGGCTGTGGGACTTTTTATGGAACTGAAGGATGCATGATGTGGCTAATGAGCTATAATTCTGAAGAGCTCCCACCTTGATTGGGGCTAATTATTTTTATAAAGAAAATAATTAACAATCCCAGGTACACACCGATGGGGAAAGGAGGCCTTCTTTGGGCACCATTAATTATCCCAGGGTTGGTTTTCAGGACCCCTCTATCGCTTTTCAGCCTGGCCTGCCTAGTGAAGGGGAAGCAGAGGTCTTGTCTTTACCCTTATCAAAGTTCACTGTGGGCCCCTATGTGTGGCAGAAAAGCACCAGTATCACACCTTTGCCAAGGAAAGGAGATCTCCGCATTGAAGCTCACCCCTAGAATCTAGGAGCTAGAAAGGACCCTGGAATCCTGGCATAAGTCTGAAGGTCTGTGTTTGGAGTCCAACTTGAGCAAGCTACTTAACTTCTCTGAGTCGCAGGTTGTCAGCAGACCCTGCAAGGATCATTATATAGATTAAATGAGACCACCTGTGAAATGTCTAGTAGGAGCGTCCAATCTTTTTTTTTTTTTCTCTGCTGTACATTGGAAGAAGAGTTATCTTGGGGCACACGTTAAATACACAAATATTAATGAAATCTAATGAGCAAAAGAAAGGTCTGTGAATACTTTTTGTGATATCTGACATCACAGGTAAGCAAAAGAAGTGCTCATAACAAAATCAGCATGCAACCCATGGGTTGCCGGTTGGACACCCCTGACTAGAGTTTAATAATTTAATCTCATAAGTGATTTTTATAAATGATTCAGAGCTGGACCCCATCACTGTGCCTGTCAGGCCCAAGGAAGGGAGAAAACTTAACCAACGACACACAGTAGTTTGCAACAAAACTGGGACCAGAAACCAGTCTCTTTTGGGCCTGTGTGTTACTATTTTTCATTTGTGTGTTTTTTGTAATCACCATGACACTCAAACTCCCTGGTATCTAATTTCTCTTGAAATATCTAGAACACTGATGATGTAGCACTTCTTTAGCCTGATTTATCTGGAAAGGATCTGGTCTTCTGTCACATAGGTGTCAGGAAGCAGTCCAGGCCGGAGTGTAAGAATGTCTTTCATGGATTGGCTGCACCATTTTCTTGTTGGATGACCTTAGGAAAATCTCTGGAACTGTCTGTTCTCAGTTTCCTTATCTTAAAATGGGGATAGTAACTTAATCTACCACATGTTTTATGAGATAATGTCCATACAGTGACATTTAGCAAGCAAGCCTATCAGTCAGTCATTGTTACAATAATGCTGCGTAACAAAACATACCATGTCTTAAAACATTAACCATGTGTTCTCACTCATGCAACTGCAGTTTTACTGCAGTTATCTAAGTTACCCAGCTTATCTACGTTGAACCTGGCTGGGCCTAGGTTTAGACCTTCTTCACATGCACTTGTTTCCATGAGCCAATGGCTAGTGACCCAGGGCAAGTTCTGATGTGGTGGTGGAAATGCAAGAGAGACAATTGGAAATACACAGTATCTCTTAAGTCCTACACTTAGAATGAGCACATAGCCATTCTTCCTACACTCTATTATCCAAAGCAAGCTATGTGGTCAACCCCAACACCAGTTGATGGAGAAATAAACCCATTCCTAGTGTGAGGAACTACAAAGTCACATGACAAAAGGCACGGGTACAAGGAAACAGGAAGAACAGAAACATAATACAATCTGCCACAGTATACAATAAATGCTGGAAGTTCTTAGACAAGTGTTGGAACTCTAGTGCTTGAGAAATAATTCTACCTTATGTGTGCATGGCATTTCATGCTTTACAAAGTTTCTCCTTCGCAAATGTTCTTTTATGTTGCCCTCACAACAACCCTATGAAAAAAGAATTAGAACCCCCATTTTACAGTTGGGGAAACAGAGTCTCAAGAAAGTAGTGGAGCTTCTCCCAGATCACAGCTAGAGAGAGTGGTAAAGCCAGGACCCTGCCCTGGATCTCACTAGCCCAGCCCCAAATCAGCTCTGAGTCCATGACCCCAGATGCAGGGAAATAATTCCCAGTGGCCTTTACCTTTCTTTTTCCTACAGTCAAATCATCAAGATATTTTTAGCCAGCCCATGTGATGGGGGTGAAGGAGCTCAACAGAGCAACGAGAACAAGCATACATTGTGAGCTCTGGATGCTGTCCTCACTACCTTCTGACAGTAGAATTCTCCAAGTCTCTTGTCATGTTTAAGAGCATGGGAACTCGAGGAAAAGAAAACTGGGCACAGATCTCATCCCCAGCTCTCATTTTTTATTTGAACTTGGATGTATGAATTAATTTATCTGAGCCCTGGTTTCTTTACCAGGAAATGAGGATGATAATAATAGCAATTGCTTCAAGGGGTTGTGAGGGCAGATGCATTCATTTAAGAAATATTTATTGAGCACCTACTGTGTACCCAATGTGGTACACCTTTCCAGGTGCTAGAGACGCAGCAACACATATGAGAAAGTCTTTGCCCTTATGGAGCTTGCATTTTAGTGGAAGGAGAGAGGTTATAGACAGGCAAGTAAATACACAATATGAGAGAAGATGGTACGTGTTAAGGAGAGAAATATGTCCCATTTAGTTGTTGACTTCCTCTCTTTCAGTTCTCTTAAGGAAGGCTTGCAGTGCTATAAATTTCCCTATTAGGACTGCCTTTGCAGTATCCCAGAGGTTCTGATAATTTGTATCTTCAATTTCATTTAATTCTGCTCTAATTTTTGTTATTTCTTTTCTTCTGCTGGGTTTGAGGTTGGAATTTTCTTCCTTCTCCAGTTGCTTGAGATGTCCCATTAAGTTGTTGACTTCCTCTCTTTCCGTTTTCTTGAGGAAGGCTTGCAGTGCTATAAATTTCCCTCTTAGGACTGCCTTTGCAGTATGTGATGCCATAATTTAAGCTATTACAGGGTAACATTCCTTTTTGTCATTTTGCAATGAGCATTTCCTAAGCTACTAAACATTTTTTGAGGGATGAATGGCAAACTGAGTAAACAGCTTAACAAAAAGCTCAGAGGTAGAGCCAAAGTCGCACAATTTGACTCCAACCAACATTTATCTGACATGATTTTAACGACCATGCACTTAACAATCATGTTTTATTTTTTTTAATGGAGCACGGGATACAGTGGAGAAATGGGCACTGGTTAAAACCATAAGGGGTCTCTTACATAAACCTACTGAAACAGAATATCTAGCTGTTTCTAGATACTACATTTTAAGTAATTTTTCAAAATGTTCTTACTTTGAAGACACCATTCTTTCTTTACCCATTTCTACTTTAGGACTCAGAATACCGAGCCAATGTCAAACATACTTCACACATGAAATGTTACAGTCCAAAATGTTTACCAACATGAAAACGTGGATAATCAGTTTATTTTTAAGTATCTAAATAGAGTCTTCTTTCCTTTAACTCCAGATACAATGTAGCGTTCTAGCAAGCAATATTGTTATTCAAAAAGCAAACTGAATGATTTATGCCATGCAGCTGTGAACAAGCATTTTGTTTAAAATATTGTCTGCATGCTTTATTGCGCTAACATTGCTGGAATGCCCTCAAGGATGCTGAATACTAGGGACTGAAAAACAAAAGGGTCATCGTGACTGGAAAATGAAAAAGAGTTATCTGATTCAAACCAAGCACAGAGAAATGACAGGAATGGAAAGTCATTTTCATCTACCTCTGTCAGTCTGTAAAAGAGAATTATTTATCTTTAATAAGTCTTTCAAGAGTCTCATAATACAGCATAACAAAAATACATGAATTTTTTCAGTTCACGAGTGACAATTAGATCAAATTCTGTCTTCTCATAAATTTTTACATATTTGGTATACTTATCAAAGTCAGCGCAAATATACTAGTAGTAAATGTTTTCCCAGCAGCAATTAAAAGCTCAAAAACAAAGACAAGAGTATCATAATTTTATTCATATCATTAATAAACACAAACGTGAGACTGCTTTCATGCACATACAACATATAGGAAATAAACAATTAGAAAAACTTGAGTTCCAGTACATGTGCCTATAATTTTAAAAAAAAGTCTCTTGATTTTCTGTGTGAACAGGTCATAACAAATGATAAAAACACAGAACACATTGACACAAACCGAATCTCTCACTGGGGTTAACTATTTTAGCTATCTTTTGCCCAATAGACAAAGGAAATAATTTATGGATTTTATTGCTAAATGTAGTATTTTCTGAAAGCTAAGAAGTTTGGAGAAAAACCCTGGTGGCAAATGAATGCATATTAATAACATTATCATTTTATTCCTCTACTGCTCTACAGCAAAAAGCTAATACAATCATAAGTAGGCTAAACTAATAATTTATAAATATATATCTATAGTATAAAACCAAGTGTTCCCTCTAAAAGGAATGTGTACAGGGGGAAGTGGAGGAAGATGGCCTTTTTCATCTGTTTGAGAGCTAAATTTTAATGATTTAAAAAACAAATTTAAGTTTGAAAATATTCAAACCTACAAAAACACTGAAAGAATAGCATAGGAGTATCAGTTTATCTTTTACCTAAATTCACTAATGGTTAACATTTCACTCAGTGGCTCGGGCACCAGCCACATACACTGGGGCTGGCGAGTTTGAACTTGGTCTGGGCCTTCCAAATGACAATGACAACCGCAACAAAAATAATAGCCAGGTGTTGTGGTGGGCACCTGTAGTCCCAGCTACTTGGGAAGCTAAGGCAAGAGAATCACTTAAGCCCAAGAGTTTGAGGTTGCTGTGAGCTGTGACGCCATGGCACTCTACCGAGGGCAACATACTGAGACTCTGTCTCAAAAAAAAAAAAAAATTTTTTTTGGTCCCATTTGTTAACCACCTCCTCAATGCCCTCTGTTACCGCCCCCACCAACTATTTCATAGTAAGTCACAGGCATGCAACACTTCACCTTTAAATAGCACAACATGTATGTGCTAAATATATATATATATATATATATATATATATTCTCCTATACAACCACAAAAAATGTTATCGTACCCAAGAAATTAATCCTATCTGTGTCACAAAAGTCATCACCATTTATCATCCACATCCATGAACTCTTTATTTTTTCTATAAATTTAAAGTTATTTTATAAATAATTTGCAGATGTAAGAAAAGGACAGTGAAAAACAGTAGAAATTTTAATAAAAATTTAAACATTGAAACCAAAATTTTACTCCATACTTTTTTTGTTTTAAAAATACACACCCCAAATGGGCAGCATTCTTCGAATGCTCATCAACTGTCTGTCTTGCATGAACCTGGGACATACACATTTTGTAAATATTGACTCCAGGTATTAAATACATTAGCTTATAGCAAACAGAGTCTAGCTTATCACTGCTTCTGGTTCTTCTTGCACTTGGCACTGCCAAAATACAACCAAGATTCCAGACTTCAAAAGCATCTTTATTAGGTTCTGGTTTTTCTGTTACTTTCCTCTTGCACTTGCATCTTCAAAACAGAATACTTTTAAAAAGTAAGATGGCTTACGATCTTGTTGAAGGAAGGAGAGCCACCTTCTTTCCTCCATATGGCAAAACATTTTCATTTTGATTCATAAAAGTCAATCAGAATAATCATCCAATAATCTTGTTCATTTCTACATCATCTATTTCCTTCCAGTCACTTCTGAACACATACATGTTTTTGGCAACTGTCCGCTAAATAACAGCATCAAGTATATTTTGGTGCACAAATATCATAAAAGGAGGAAAAATGCAGGGAACTGTCCTAATAGCAAAACAGGATGGTTGGTCCAGATTCTTACTGCAATAAAATCCTTCTTGTTGAATGACTAAGTGAATTTGAGTATCATATCTCTTTTTTATCCTTAGATACTTATTGTTCACTGTCAATTTCTGAGTTTGATAAAATTCACAATAAGACTGCAGGTTAGCAAACTGCTTTGGTAAATTATCAGAAAGTAAAACATTTTAGCCTCAGCCGAACAAACCATCTCTGTCTCAACTACTGAACTCAGCCTCTGTGGTGGAAACACAGCCACAGACGGTACGTAAATGAGCAGGCCTGGCCTTTCCCAATAAAACTGTGACCAGGCTGTCAACCCTGAACCTAGCATATCATCATCTGAGAATTTATACTGAGATTTATTCTATAAATTTACCCATCATCATTAGAGTCTAGAATGCTATAACCTATTTATCTAATAATTATGAAAAGTCTCTGTCACAGTATTTCTCTTTGCTGTTACAGGCTGAAAGTAAATGAGCCTAAGTTTCCAGGTGTGTTCAACAGTATATTCAATGGAAAAGTGAGAGAACAACAAAATTCAAGTCTCCAGGCTTCCTTTATGCCTTCTTCTAGACGTTGCAATACTTTGCGCAACACAACAGGAAAACTGAAGGAAGACACAATAATCATCGTGTACTTCACAACTGGGACACTCTTTTAGTCTTTTTTCTCTTGCATAATTGGAAATAACTGATAAGCAATGATCAAATAATTCATAGGATAATGGAGTGGCAAAATGTTTCAAGATACAGAAAAACTAAGATCACTAAAATCCCTTAATCTATAATTTATAAAGGGACCCATGTGGTTAACTGTAAAATATAATGACTTTTGTTCAATTAAAAAAATAACTAAAGACCGGACATGGTGGCTCATGCTTATTCCTAGCACTCTGGGAGGCCGAGAAGGGAGGATTGTCTGAGCTCAGGAGTTCCAGACCCCGCTGAGAAAGAGTGAGACCCGGTCTCTAAAAATAGCTGAGTGTTGTGGCAGTAGCCCGTAGTCCCAGCTACTCAGAAGGCTGAGGCAAGAGATTTGCCTAAAGCCCAAATTGCCCTGGCACTCTACCCAGGGCAACAAAGTGAGACTTTATCTCAAAAAACATGAATGAATAATAAATAAATAAAATTTAAATAAAATTGTTTCTTTCTTCTTTGGAAGACCTCTAAGAGATAACAAATGCCAAACCTTACAAATAGTTAGATCTGCTCAAAAGTGAAGCTCAAAAATTAATATTGTGGCCAGGAGCAGTGACTTATTCCTGTAATGCTAGCACTCTGGGAGGCTGAGGCAGGAGGATCCCTTGAGCTCAGGAATTCAAGACCAGCTTGAGCCAGAGCCAAGACCACCTTCTTTACTAAAAATAGAAAAATTAGCTGGGCATGGTGACTCTCGTCTGTAGTCCCAGCTACTTGGGAAGCTGAGGCAGGAAGACTGCCTGAGCACAGAAGCTTGAGGTTGCTGTGAGCTAGCCTGTGGCCACAATACTCTAGCACAGGTAACAGAGCAAGACTCTCAGAAAAAAAAATAATAATAATAACAATGCGTAGAAAAGGACCCTGATGGTATACCAAGATTTAAACATATCATCAAATATTTCCAAATGATGTGAAAAATGTCCTTTTGTTATGTTTAATCCAGGATCCAGTCAAGGTTTATGCATTGCTTTTGGCTGCCATGTCTCCTTAGTGTTTTTAAACCTAGAACATTTTCTGCTCTTCTACATTTTAAAAACATCTTTCATGATGGCAACATTTTTTTTTTTTTTTGCAGTTTTTTTTGGCCAGGGCCGGGTTTGAACCCGCCACCTCTGGTATATGGGGCCAGTGCCCTACTCCTTTGAGCCACAGGCATAGCCCGGTGACAACATTTTTTACATATCTGGACGAGTTGTTTTGTAGCATGTCTACGTTCTGTCTTTCTGTGATTATTTTCCCACAATTCAGATCA
Source organism: Perodicticus potto (assembly GCA_963574655.1). Lineage (NCBI taxonomy): Eukaryota > Metazoa > Chordata > Mammalia > Primates > Lorisidae > Perodicticus > Perodicticus potto. Next base: position 74,252 of record CAUYRH010044405.1, read on the forward strand.
GGACCTGCTATATTTGCAAACCTTGTTCAAAAATTACTCAGAATTTCAGGATAGCAGCTAAGCATTAAACCAAGAACAAGGTCCTCCTGAGTGAAGGACCCTGAGTGTCTGCACAGGCCACATGCTCATGAAGCTAATCATGATTCAACAAGCCTCCTACACAGGTGATGACTCAGGCTTCCCACCTCATCACATTATGCAACATTTTCATTTTGTAAATACCAATTCCAGGCTTCAAATGTATCTCTAATCAATTCTAGTTTGTTATTACTTCTGGTTCTTTTTGCACTGACATTTGTCAAAATGCAATAAAGATTCTAGAATTCAAATACATCTTTAATAAACTGTGGTAAGTGAAATGTGGTTAATGATACAAGATCATTTTAAACTGTGTTTAGCATGCAATCCCTTAACCTTCTAGACTGGCCATGCCAATAATAAAAAAGATACGCATTCAAAATATCCTGGAAATCAAAATGATTGCCAAACCTTTAGTGACTGACTCAAGAGAAAAAAATCTGGACCACCATCAATCAGATAAAACCTTACTCATTCATCCATCTACCCAATAAGGCTGGGAATGGTGGCTCATGCCTATAATCCCAGAACTTTAGGAGGCCAAAGAAGGAGGATCACATGAGGCCAGGAGTTTGAGAACAGCCTGAGCAACACAGTGAGACCCCATCTCTACAAAAAATAGAAAAATCAGCCAGGCATGGTGTTGCACGCCTGTAGTCCCAGCTATTTGAGAGGCTGAGTAGGAGAATCCCTTGAGCACAACCCAGGAGTTTGAGGTTGAAGTGAGCTATGATGATGCCACTGATCTCTGACCCAGGCAACAGAGAAAGACTCTATTTCAAAACCAAAACAAAACAAAAACAAAAAACCTACAGATACATGTATTAAGTACCAATCAGGGAAAAATTATACAGGAATAAATATGACAATGGAGTTGCTAACAGATGCCAATTCCAAGTCCAGGCTTCACCATCTACTACATTTTATGAATACCCAGCATATTTTACATGGGATCCAGTGCGATAACAATGAAAGAGAAAGCACTTTGGGAACAAAATTATTGTTGTTTTTTTTTGCAGTTTTTGGCTGGGGCTGGGTTTGAACCCGCCACCTCCAGCATATGGGGCCAGCGTCTTACTCCTTTGAGCCACAGGCGCTGCCCGGGAACAAAATTATTAATATAGGAAAATAAGAAGTATTACCTCTATCAACCATGATAAACCTGTTTCTGAAATTTTCACAGAGAATTATTTAATTTGACAAAATACTCACAAGAAATGGAAGATTTCTCAGATTTACACTACTTATTTTAAAAGAAGGAAGATCAATGTATTGATATGACTTACACCAGAATGTCAGCCCAGGAAAAGTTGCCTATTGGCAGGCCCTGGTATGTGTAACCCAAGGGATACAAAGAAGTATTTAGGATATATACAAGATTAATATGAATGATTTTAGAGCAATTTTCTTCCAAGATTTAAAATTTTGATTTTTGTACTCATCATCTGACTCTTATACATCTATCTATGAGGGGAGAGGAGATTGTGAAAACTCTAAGAATAGAAATGCTTCTGTACAAAAAATAATTAGAACTGTTGGCATTTTTATGTTATTAGGGTATTCTTTTTGTTTAGTCTAAGCAAACAATAAAAGCTAATGCTCTGAGAAAAAGAGAGGTTAATAACAGTAACCAAACACAACTTTTGCTATCTTCATTTCATCAAGAAGAGAAAAGGACCGAAAAGAAAAATTTAGAAGAAGAAAAAAGTTTTAATGGCATGAACCAATGTCTGGTTTGTGTGCCTATTTACTTGGAAAAAACAAAAACAAAAACAAAAACCTACTTCACAAACCCAAACCTCCACCTATCAGTTGGAATTCCTGCTATAACTGCACTTGATCAAGCCTTTGGTTTATAAATACCGTATTATTTAGTTCCACTTCTCTGCCACTGTGAGCTCCCCAGAACAGAAAAATACCCAGAGTTCTGTTTTTACATTTAAAATCTTACAGTCTTTCTGCCTTTTTAAATTATGATCTTAAGATCAGGCAGGGTAGTTCCTGCCTGTAATCCTAGCACTCTGGGAGGCAGAAGCAGTAGGAACTGCTTGGGCTCTGGAGTTCAAGACTAGCCTGAGCAAGAGCCAGGCCCTGTCTCTACTAAAAACAGAAAAGTGAGCTGGGCATGGTGGCCTGCACCTGTAGTCCCTGCAACTCAGGAGGCTGAACCAAGATGATCCCTTGAGCCTAGGAATTTGAGGTTGCAGTGAGCTATGACGATGCCATGGATCCACCCACGTTGGCCTCCCAGAGAGAAATTATGATCTTAAAACTGTTTCTAAGTCAGAGCATCCATCGTTGGTTAAAAATAAAAATTCTGAGGAATTAAGCTTACAATATAAGTAGAAACAGAAATGATTTTAAAAAAAGAAATTAAGGTGAGATGTGCCTAGTTTCCTAGCAGAGGATGAGATGTGTTCCCTCAACTACAACTAAACAGTCAGTAATAATTCGCAGTAGTCATCTAAAAAGCACAATATGTAATTTTTCTAATGGGTAGACTGTTGTAAACTTACAAATAAAACTAAAACTTGAGGGCAGCACCTGAGTAGGTGAGTAGGCGGCTCAGTGAGTAGAGCGCCAGCCCCATATACCGAGGGTGGCAGGTTCAAACCCGGCCCTGGCCAAATTCAACCAAAAAAATAGCCAGGCATTGTGGCGGGCGCCTGTGGTCCCAGCTACTCGGGAGGCTAAGGCAAGAGAATCGCCTAAGCCCAGGAGTTGGAGTGCTGTGAGTTGTGTGACGCCACGGCACTCTACCAAGGGCGAGAAAGTGAGACTCTGTCTCTACAAACAATAAAAAAGATTTATAAAATAATAATAATAAAAATAAATAAAATAAAACTTGATATCTGTATATGAAAAACACCTAAGTAAAAACTGCAATGAAACTATCACTCTTCCAGTCATTTGTAATCATCTAATTCTTGAAGGAAAAACCCCAAAGATATTTTACAACTAAACAGAAAATATGTCCCAGCTAGAAACAATAAAGCAAGAAGCTCAAGCTAATTTGCAAATTTAAAAATTGCTTAAGCTTCCATAAAGGTCAGTTTGATTATTACCTTAGATGTAAAATTTGGCCAAATTTGGTATACATAGCCTAATCCACATTTGGCAAAAAGGAAACCAAACTAGAGAAAGGTGCCATCATCAAATGATATCTTTTTTTCTTTTTTGAGACAGAGTCTCAAGCTGTTGCCCTAGGTAGAGTGCCATGGCATCACAGCTCACAGCAACCTCAAACTCTTGGGCTTAAGTAATTCTCTTGCCTTAGCCTCCCAAGTAACTGGGACTACAGGCACCCACCACAACACCCGGCTATTTTTGTTGCTGTTGCAGTTGTCTTTGAGGTTTTAGCTGGCCGGGCCAGGTTCAAAACCGCAAGCCTCAGTGTATGTGGCCAGCGTCCTATCCACCAATCTACGAGCACCACCCAAATGATATCTTTTAATGTACTCAAAAGATCTATTTAAGTAAATGACTGAGGGAGCTAACCCAGCTCTTTCACTTCAAGTTGGATAATTAGGTCTTCGCATATTTATAAAAACAGTATCTATGTAGACATGTTATTTTGCAAAGTGCTTGATCATAAACCAAGAGATGTGAGATCAACTAAAAATTCACCGGCTTGGGTTAAAAAAAAAGACAGGTAAAACAATGAGAAAGCAGTCAGCATTAAGGCCTCTGAGCACCCCAGAAACCACTGTACCATTCATGGGACCATTACCTTTAGTCACAGAAAACACGCCATTAAGACATGCTTTTTGATTCAATTAACTGATGCTAACTTCTGAATAGCAACTTTCAGTTTCCTGAGTAACAAAGTGATCTATTTTCTCCACATATGACACACCTATGGAAATTCCCACTAAGTAAAGCACAAAAACACTATCCAAACTATTCAACATCCCTCAGGATGACCACCTCACATACATCACAAACCAATACAATTCTTCCTGTTTGTGTTAACAGACTTAATACAAGTCTGAATACTCTTTAATTCAGTGCAGTTTTCTGTGACAGCTGAGTTAATCACCATTTTGACCACTAACTTAGGAAAACAATACTAAATATTATTTTCTGATACGAAACAACATTATTAAAAATGGATAAATTATGAACCGGGCACGATAGCTCCACACCTGTGATCCTAGCACTCTGGAGGATCACTTGAGGTCAGGAGGTTAAGGCCAGCATGAGCAAGAGCAAGAACCCATATCCATCAAAAATAGAACAAGCAGGCTTGGTGCCTGTGGCTCAACAGGCTAAGGCGTCAGCCACGTACACCTGAGCTTGCGGGTTCGAATCCAGCCCAGGCCCGCCAAACAATAATGACTGCTGCAACCAAAAAATGGCCTGGCATTGTGGCGGACGCCTGTAGTCCCAGCTACTTGGGAGGCGGAGGCAAGAGACTCGCTTGAGCCCAGGAATTAGAGGTTGCTGTGGGCTATGATGCCACAGCACCCTATCCAGGGTGACAGCTTGAGGCTCTGTCTCAAAAAAAAAAAAAAAAAAAAATAGAACAAGCAAACAATACTTAGCTGTGTGTAGTGGCCCACACCTGTAGTCTCAGCTACTTGGGAAGCTGAGGCAGGAGATTGTTGGAGCTCAGGAGTTTGAGGTTATAGTGAGCAGTAATGACACTATTAAATTTCAACATACATCATTTA
>CAUYRH010044406.1:0-40725 GCA_963574655.1 Perodicticus potto
GGAGTGAGGATAGAGGGCGGGATCACACCTGTGGTACATATTTAAAGGGTTAGGAGAAAACTTCTAAATACGGATCAAAATTGTTCTCACAAAGTAATGAGACAGTCTCTTGAATGCTAGCACAATCAGGTGGATGAAAATATCTCTGTTTGTATCTGACGCCCGTACACTGTACCCCATGACTGAATTATTGTACACAGATACGATTTAATAAAAAAAAAGGCAAATATCCTAATCTCCTCCTTTTCCTCCCTCTGTCTCCCCCTTCTTCTCCTTCTTCTTTATCATCTTCCTCATTTTCTTTTCATTGTCTTCTTCATGGTCCTTTTATGTAAACTCCTGCATATAAGTACAAAAGTTTGGATGTAGGTAGGCTTAAACAAAAATATTACATAAGTTTATTTATATAAACTTCTGTATATAAGTACAGAAATTTGGATGTAGGTAGGCTTAAACATAAATATTACATGAATATACTTTTTCACTTAGCAATAATGGAGTCTTAAAACCCCAAGCTTATATATCTGTTAGTTTTCCAGTGACATTTTGAGAGGTTGACATGCAGGCCGACCTTGGAGATAATGGTAGGCTCGATTCCAGACCATGGCTATATAGCAAATATCACAATAAAGCAAGTCACATGAATATTTTGGTTTTCCAATGCATATAAAAATTACATTTATACTATGCTGTAATCTATTAAGTTTATGATATGTTATGTCAAGAATATAATGTACATGTCTTAATTAAAATACTTTAATTCCTTTACTGGATTATTGAACCCTTTGAAGTCATCCATGAGGGCTAGAATCAACTTCCTCCAAATTTCTGTTCATGTAGACATTTTTTTTTTTTTTGAGGCAGAGTCTCACTATGTCAGTCTTGGTAAGTGCTGTAGTGTAACAGCTCACAGCAACCTCCAACTCTTGGGCTTAAGTGATTCTCTTGACTCATCCTCCCAAGTAGCTGGGACTACAGGTGCCCAACAGAATACCTGGCTATTTTTTGGTTGCAGTTGTCATTGTTGATTTTAGCTGGCTTGGTCCAGGTTTGAACCCACCAGCCTTGATGTATGTGGCCAGCGCCCTACACGCTGAGCTACAGGTGCCGCCCAATGTAGACATTTTTACTTCCTTCTGTGATCTTGAATGTTCTTAATGGCATTTAGAATGGTGAATACTTTCCTATTGGTTCTCAATGTACTTTGTTCAGGATCCATCAGAAAAGTCACTATCTGTGTCAATAATAGCTTTACAAAATGTATTTCTCAAATAATAGGACTTAAGGGTAAAAATTACGTTTTGGTTCATGGGCTACAGAATAGACATTGTGTTAGTAGGCATGGAAACAATAATTTCCTTGTGTATCTTCAGTAGAGCTCTTGGGTGACCAGTTGCTAGTCTATGAGGAATACTATTTTGAAAGGAATAATTTTGTTCTGAGAATTAGATCTCACAGTAGGCTCAAAATATTCAGTAAACCATGCTGGAAACAGGTGGTCATCTAGGCTTTCTCGTTCTAATTATAGAGCACAGGCAGAGTAGAATTAGCATAATTCTTAAGGACCCTGTGATTTTTAAAATGGTTGATGAACATTGTCTTTAACTTAAAGTTACCAGCTGCATTATCCCCTAAAAAGAGAATCAGGCTGGAACTTTGAAGCCAGCCATTGACTTCTCTCTAGCTTTGCAAGTCTTAGAAGGCATCTTCTTCTGACAGAAGGATAATTTATAAGAAAAGAACAACCACAATGGTTTTTTATGTGTCTTGTTTTCTATTGAAAGCACATTTGAGAATTTTATTCTGTCACATTTGTTTCTTGAACACAGTATGAGAGGATTATTTTAAAAGTTCACTGATATGAAGGCTAAATTCACAATCAAGTAGAACCCAATAACTCCAATTTTTTCTTAATTTATGTTACAGTGTGGATGGCCTCTTAGATACACAGGCCATGGGATATAATCTTATTTTAGCTAATATTTTTTGGCCCCTTCAAATGGCCAAAAAGCAAGGTTGCATCCTTCTCCAGTTCATGTCCCTACCTTTGTGATTCCCCAAGGCAGGTTTTAAGTTCTCTCCACAATATCTGTGAGCCCTTGGTATCCCAGGCTAGAACTTTTGCTCTCATCTCTATAGGCAAATATGTAACTAATTCCTCCCTCTCTCCTTTAAACCATCTTTGCTATGCACAAAACAAACACATGGATTTACCTGCCTGTCATTCAGCATTCTCAAGTCAGCTGTGCCAAATTTAAAAAACAAAAAAGCAACTTCATGGAGATAGAAAAATGAATTTTCCTTTCCTGATTCCCCTTTTCTCCCCAGTTTGCACTGAATCATACTACCAATCACCAAAGCGCAGACTCTGAGGGCAAATACCATGACTACCACCAAGTGTTTCTTTTTCCCCCTCTACAACATTGATGCATGCATTCCTTCCTTTCCACCTTTGTCAGGTTAAGTGTGGTTATCGCCCATCTTGATTACCTTATTTTACCATTTTAGAATTCAAATTCATTGGTCAAACCATTATTATTACCTATCAATCTTTTCCCTTCATTTTTTGAAGTATACCACCATCCTCTATGTTAAAATCTTGCAATGCTTTCAATTAAAATTTTCAATGAGTTCCATTTTTTCTGAAAGAAGGCTAGATAGGACAAAGAGTGCTTGGAGGGTTTGTGAAAGAATTTTCTACATCAAATCACTCAGGATCCTTGCAACTGAAAGTGACTGATAAAAATAACTAAAACTCTCCTAAATTAAGAGAAAGACAATGTTATGCATGGATAGATCTGGGCTCATATAATATCAACTGAGCTTCATCTTACTATCCATCTTTCAGTTGAGCTTTTTTCTGTGTTGGACTTTTCCTTCCTGGTCATTGCCAACAACTCTAACTTATAATTTATCTTGTCATCATTCTACCCAATGAGTCTAATAAATGCCATAAAATTGAACTTCAATGTATTTTATTAGGATACACAATTATTTCTGAGCATGGCCCAGGGGTGGATTTTGGTGCTCTAATTGAACAAATGTTGGTGACATGCCATCCCTTATATCCAAGGGTAGAGCCAACTCTTAACAACATGGACAAGAGTGAAGAAAGGGTAACTTAAAAATTAGAGTACTATTCTGAGATCCCCAAACCAACAGATGTGAACGATATATGAGATGAGGATACATGTAGATCTTATGTTAATCAAGAATATACAGATAATAATATAAACAAATAATCAAGAATCTCAGTACAGAACATAGTATTGGAAATATTTTACATTAGGCAGTAATCATTGAATATTCCATCATTTTTCAGATACATAACATTTAGGGTTATCTGGAGAATCACCCAAAAGTATGTGAAAAAAGATACGTAGCTGCTTAAGATATGTGCTAATAACAAGAAACTTATCAAAGAAAAGGAATAACATAGACAGTGATTCCAATGTATAATTAGAATCCCTTTCAGGGATATGTAGTACTTTGTTGCCCCTAAGATAAAAGCAAGTAAAGTCCATAATTTTGTGCAGCAGCTGCTTTTGTAGAGGTTGGATAATCAGCAAAGTTAGCATTGGGGGGTTGAAGAAGGCAGCTACTTTTACTGAAGATCAGTGCTCCAGACACAAAAACAACCTGCATCTCATGGAGAAAGAACTGAAATATGAATGGTGGCTGGCAACCCAAGAATACTCAGCTTAACTTATGAAGAAGACTAGTCTCTAAGTTCAGAGTCTTGGTGTTTGGTCATGATTTATTAATTTGCTATGGGACAATTACAGACTTCACTTATCTGGGTTTCAGTTTTCTCATCATTAAAATGTGTGTGTGTGTGTGTGATTTCTGTTTTTTGAATTTACTTCTAAGTGCTGAGGTTATGTAATCCATTTGTAGGAGGAGAGAAAAAGGCACACAGATCAGGTAAGCATATTGAAAAGCTATCCCAGTTGCATCCATGGTGGGAGCTGTGCTCATAAAATAAACTGGAGAAATATACCATGCCTGGGAACAGAAAGGTGTCCATGACAACAGAAGATCTGCAAATGACTTGGAAAGGGAAAATCTCCACTGTAAGTTCACATGTCCCAACATAAGAGGAGAGCTGGACAGACAATTGGAGAAGACTGGCAATTTTTACGGCCACCCAACAAACCTCTTTCCAAGAAACTAAATTGTTCTTTACTGCTATTAATCCTTTCCATTGACATGACTGTAGCAAGGGGGGGCTCCCTGGCCCCACTTACTGGATCAGCCGTGGGCTGTAGAGCATACATACAGAAATAAGATTTTACAAATTTTACAAAATCTATTTCATAAGTTCAAGATAGGAGTGGCTTGTGGGAAATCTGAGGTAGAGAAATTTGAGGTATGAAATGCTGATTTTCCGAATTATTCTCCAGCTTTTCAAAAGAATCTCAGTATGGTTTGGAGTTAACAATAGATATGGGGAGAAAGTAGTTAGATTTTAGATGAGAATGGTATCAAAAACAAAAAATGTATACACATTTTAAGAAAGGAAAAAACGGTATTAAATTTGCAATACTCAAGTCACGTTTGACTTCTGCAATTACAAGAGGCGCTGAAGGTGACTTGTATTCATCTTTTGTTATCAGTGTATATTATTACAATTTTAATAGAGTTCTTTCCTAAAAAGTACATATTTATTTTTTGGCACCTCTATAAATGAGTAATTTTCCTTCTGGAATGGCTGAACGTAGAACCCATGGGAGACGTTAATGGTCATGACTTCTACTATGTGGTCAGAAAAGGGGAGGAAACCAGGGAGAGAGAGAGAAGGACCCAGCTGACCAACGTGACTGAGGAGAGACAGGGAGTCCTGCTGGTTTTGAATTCTTCTTCAGTTTTTCTCGAGATGAGCAGCATTCTTGTCCTTGAGTTCTGTAAGACACCCTACCTTTTTGAATTATTATTAATGAAGTTTTTTCTTCAATTAGTTGGAATTATGATATAATAGAATATATAATTTTATTTTGATTGTAATATTATAATAATTATAACATAATATTAATATAACAAACTGGTGAGAGCTGGACCCATGAATATTTTTTTATTTTGAGTTAAACTTATAGGCTCAGCACCTGTAGCACAGTGGTTAAGGCACCAGCCAGATACACCAAGGGTGATGGTTTTGAACCTGGCCTGGGACAGCTAAACAACAATGACAACTGCAACAAAAAATAGCTGGGTGTAGCCGGGCGTTGTGGCAGGCACCTGTAATCCCAGCTACTCGGGAGGCTAAGGCAAGAGAATCACTTAAGCCCAAAAGTTTGAGGTTACTGTGAGCTGTGATTTCACCACACTCTACTGAGGGTGACATAGTGAGGCTCTGTCTCAAAAAAAAAAAAAAAAAAAAAAAAAAAAAACTAAAACTATTGGGACTTTTTGTTGATGAACTATTAGGGACTAAATATTAAATATAGATTATTTCATCGATTATTTTCTTTATTATTTCCATTGTAATAATAAACTGAGGTTTAGGAAAGTTATCTACATTATCTTGAGTTAGACAGCTAGTAAGTGGTGAAGCTGCTTTTTGATAGGCATATATGAGTTGTGTTCCAAATCTGATTGGTTTAATCTCAGGCTCACACTATTTCATAAGATTAAGTAAGATTATGAGTTGCTTGTGGGAAGTTAGAGGTAGCGAAATTTGACGTACGAAATGCTGATTTCCTAATTATTTTCCAAGTTTTCAAAAGGATATTAATATATTTCTGAGTCAAGAATAGATATGGAGAGAGAGTGGTTAGTTTTCAAAGGAGCTTAGTATGAAAATGTGTCTTGTTACATCACCTAGCCTACAGACTGCAACAGCCGTCACGGAGTTGTTAAGGAAAGGAAATTATGTTAGGGTGAACTCTTCTGGAAGTAAAGTCTGTGCATCACTTGGCTGGAATTTACAGTGCCAGAGGTCAAATGCTACCACTTCAATAGTTGGTGGATTCTCCCTCAATGAATTCCTCCCAGTCTGCAGAGCCTTATAACTATTTCAGGCTAGCTGTGTATTTTTAATCACAAACATTCAGTCGGCTATGAACACATTCCTGTTCAATTCCTTCACTAGTGTCTTCTTAAGAGTGAACTGAACTGTTAACTTACTTTTAAACAAAACCAAATAGTTGAAATGTCTGACTGCTTCCTATCAGTGTTTTAAAAGTTTCAATTTGTACAACAGCTGAAACTTGTTTCAGTAAAGATTAAGTTTTACCCAAAGAAGGGGGGAAAAGTTGTCTATCACAGGGGAAGACTAATGTTTTCAATGGAAAAAAATAAATATCCCCACAACTTTTTAATGTTGGTGAACATAAAAAATGACTTTGAAGAATAAATGAGGAACATCCTTTCTATTATAATTCATCTTATTTCCAGATGATGAGTATTGTTAGGGTATAAATACTATAAAATTATTAAAGAGAATGAGAGATAGGATTTAAACTACATTATAAAAATTCAACAGCAGTCACTATAAAATGGTTGTTCAAACATTATAAAATGTCACGGCTGCTTTATAAAGAATGGGAAAAATAAGCCTTTGAGGTCTTTCTTCATTGAGAGCCCTTGTAGTCTTTCCCCAGGAGTGAACTAATTAGTATCTTTTCCACTGACCTAGGTCATGTAACAATATCAAATTGATGTAAATGTTTTATAGGGACTCAGAAAACACCTCCGCAACCTAACAATTCTCCCATCTATGCACGGCAGAGGAGAGCTTCTGCATCCACTTGGTGGATGTGTTAGGGCTAATATTTAGGCCATGTCACAGATTCCATGGTCAATCAAAGCTCTTTATTTTTAAATGTTTATTTCAGATTAATTCAAGGGCACAACAATTAGGTTACATTGTTTGCATTTGTTAAGTAAAGTCTGACTTGTAGTTGCGCCCTTCACCCAGGAGGTGTGCCATATACCCTTATATTAAATTCAGAACTGAGCATTCTTAGCCCAGCTAGAGAGGGTTAGTTTCTTAGTAGTCAACATTTTCATGAAATCTTTTAATTCATCACTCAGGAGCCAAAGCATAGGGGATGAGAGAAGTGATTGTAGAGCTAGCCCTTGGTGTAAATCTTTGCTCTACCACCTGGTCAAACACCTTAACCACCTTGAGGCTCAACTTGACAATTATTCAAATGCAGAAAATAGTGACTGCAACTTCATAATATTGTTATAAGAGTTAAAAATACTAATAATTAGAAAACCTTTACCACTGTATTAATCACCATGGAATCCTTAATTATAACAATGAAACTCATTGTTTCACCTGGGTTTGTCCCAGGTGTATTTATTATGTGCATATTGCAAGTCAGGCACCAAGGGTTGCCCAAGATAGGTAAGTTATGTTCCCTCCTGGAGCTTCCATTCTGATGGAGAGAAGAAATAATAAAGAATTTAGTTATTCCAGGTACTGATAACTTTCATAAGGAATATATGCTGGGTGGTAATGTAAAGAGTTTAAAAGTGCAGAGGTGGGAAGTGGTATTGACAAGAGAAATTCTCTTTGGTATTTGAGCCAGTGGCCAGGCACGGTGGCTCATGCCTGTTATCCCAGCACTTTGGGAAGCTCAAGCCAGTGGATTGCTTCAGGCCAGGAGTTCAAGACCAGCCTGGGCAAGAGCAACAATTCCTTATCTACAAAAATAATTTTAGAATCAGATGGACGTGATGCCATATGTCCACACTCTCAGCTTCTCAGGAGACTGTGGCAGGAGAATTGTCTGAGACTAGGAGTTCGAAGCTGCAGTGAGCTATGATCATGCCACTGAACTCCAGCCTGGGTGACAGAGCAAGAACTGGTCTCAAAAAAAAAGAAAAAGAGCTAGATCCTGAAAGATAACAAGGAGGGGTAGAAGAGTGAGGCAGGATGATGGAAGGAAACCAGAACTCTGTTAGGGAGAGAGAGTGTAGTAAAAGGTTAGAGATATAGGATGTGCTAGGTTATGTTTAAGGAATTTGGGTTTTATTTTAAATTTTAATGAGAATTTCCTTCCATTATGGATTTTTTGGTTATAAGTAAACACATTTTACTTAAGCAAACATAATTATTGTTACATATAACCTAAAGATAGTCAAAGGAAGAATCTGATCTAGGCAGAGATAATTCCAGACCTTCATTAATAATTTCAGGACACTTTAGTTTTTTCATCTCTTTACTTTCTGTATTTCGGTTCAGTCTCTGGCAAGCTTTTCCCTTAGCATGATTAAGGTGACTACTGGATGACTCTACCTGTTCTGGAATCTCACAAACTCACTTTGGAACCAACCCTTTGACTCTTATCTGCTGTGCCTGGATGACTTACCCACCCCTAGAGCAAGAGGGCTCTAGGGCTGGAATCAGCCTCTCAGGAGAGAACAGGTGGTTTTCTAAGTAACAGTTAAAGGGCTCCCAGCTGAACAAAAAGGGATGGATTCTGGGCAGGCAACACAAAAGATTTCTTTCACATATTTGAACAGTTTTAACAAAGTAAATGATATACTCCAAGTTACATTTATTAGGTATAATATTTTTGTTCCATAATCTATCCAAAAATCTAATTTTTCTTATTTTTCTATAATTCAAAATAGATTCTCCCTTGAGCTGTCACTCTTCCTGATGGCAGAAAACACAATCTTGTAATGCCAAGCAAACTCAAATGAGGAATTTTCCTCTTCACTTCAATCCTCTTTTTTCAGCTGAAATGATCTGTATCTAGTGGGCTTGTGTAACGTTACGGCTTTCTGGGGTTGGATTTGGGAGATCAAGGGATGTGATCCATGGTCTTCATGTTTCCACACTGGCGCCCACTAGCATACACATTCCCCCATTCTTCTTCCTGTCCTGGCATCCATCTCTGGTGGCGTCTATTGAGCAGGCAGTCCTCATTCAACCTGCAGACATTGGTCCACATACTGTATCTTCTTGACTCCTCAGGTGGTTGGCCCTCTCTGGGGCATTTTGATGACTTTCTAAGAACCTGAGAAACCTGATTTTCTACAATCTGATCAAAAGTCATGTGTGTGTGTGTGTGTGTGTGCGCGCACGCGTGCATCCTTCCCTTCTACCTGGACAAGGTACCATGTCCACTCATCCACTGCTAGTCACCCTATGTGTGAGATCCCTGAAGGGCTTCCTGCCCCTCAGACCCCCTGAGAGGAGAGGAACCTATACTCTCCTCTCCAATGCTACTAACTATGGAGCAAGGACAATCTGAAGAAGATGGCATGAAGCTCTCCTTCAGAAAACTGCCCAACCTCTATCCCTACTGATCTCTCCTGAGGCTCTTCTGCTCCTCCTTAGCCCTGGTATCTTTGTTTTCTTAAATGACCTTTAGGATAGAAAAACTGACTCCTATATACATTCTTCTCAACTCTTATTTTTATATACAGTAAGTTGGATTTTGGTCATCAATAACTAGACTTGAATAACTCAAAAATATTTATTATACTCTATACCTTTTGCTTAGCATTTCAAAACTTATTATTTGGGGGGGATTTTACTCTTTTTTTCCCTGTTCTGTGGATTTCTCTTCCCCAGAGCAGTGAACCCAGTCTGCCCCACTGATGTCTGAGCCCCTCTATGGAGAAAACTGCTGTGTGTCACAGACCCACTGTCCTTCCTTCTGGGAGAGTGACGGATGTGCATTGACACGGTTAGTTTCTATGAACCCTGTCCTGCAGGTGACCACTCTCATCTTCCTCATATCTTTTACTAAAATGGCTCCTAGGACCTCTTCCAATCAACAATTGTAAAATTCAGTTCTTGATCGTAAGTGACAGAAATCTACCCTGGTTATTTCAGCAACAGGGATTCATTGGATCACATTTGGGGACCACAGAGGACTGGCATGCAGCAGGAGTTAGGTAGCGTGTCACCAGTGGTGTGGGACCGACCATGGCTCACATCCTTCATCACTCAGGTCCAGGGACAAAGCACCTCTTTGGGTTGTCCCAGATCTCATTCCACTCACTGTGCACAAGAGGTCATAAAGAGGGAGAGTCTGACCCCATGACTTTTATCGGAAACAGATGCTGCTTACCACTCAGGCCACACACAGTGAGGAAAGGATGACTTCTGGGACAGAAATCAAGGTGCGACTTAGAGAAAGAGACATCCTGGATAGATGAAAGATGACTTAGGTCCCCTGTAACAATTTTATGATTCTATGATTCTATCTGTCCAGGCCTACAGATACCACTAAGGTGGTCTTGGGTAATGTTGCTGCAGCACCTTTCTGAAGACTTAAAAGCAGGAAAATAATCTCTATCTTATTATATCCACCATGAACTGACTCCGGAGACAATTTATTTAATTTTTTCCACCTATGCAAAACTTCAGTTTTGATATATCCATAAAGGAAGAAGACATGCATAGTTATTCAGTCCCTCTGCCAACCCAGACACATCATTCTTTTCTATTAACAAATAGAAAATTAACAAAATATCAGAGCCAACATATAAAACCTGGGTTGGCCAAGAGTCACGGGATGTAGAAATAGTAGGGTAAGAGAAGGGGAATGAAAGAAAACCTGGAGTGTGAGAAGAAAAAGAAAAGAATTCCATTTATAATAATGCCTCCACAATAGCTTTAAGATACCAAATGAGCCATTATGATTAACTGGAGTGCTCGCTCTTCTTCTCACTCTCCTTCCATGCTTTTGTCTCTCTCTCTCCATTTCCCCTTTATTTATTTATTTATTTTTTGACAGCAACACCAGATCCCTGGTGTCTGTTACTGGCAAAAGACTTGTGAGGGAACATTACCAATCTTGACCAGGCACATCATCCAAAGTGATTAGCTCCAAAAATCAATTCAATGATTCAATCGAAAGCAAAATCAGCACACAGAGTTTGGAATTATTATTATTTTTTTCTTACTCTTAAAACTTCTGTAAGCACCTTTAATTTCTTTGTAAATATTTTGTGAGCATTTCCCATGCAATGCTGACTTAACAGCTTTGGCTTTGTGTCATAGCAATGTGGTAAATAACCATAACATGCTTTGAAAATGTATAGTTTTGTGTAAATCCAAACTACAGTTCTATGGAAGCCTTGCCCACAAATGTGTTTCCACTAAATCTGAACTGCCTACACCCAATGCTGAGAAAAATGTAGAATTCTGTTTCCCTAGCTTTAATGATTTCTTTAACAGAAGAGCCATTTTTTAAAGATCTTAGTTGGATATACACCAACACACTCATTCACCCAGCTCAGTAACTATCAGATAGGTATGCCATGGATTTGGCTGTGTGTTTTCAATAGAATATTTTCTTCTGAGTCAAGATGTATGGCTTTTAATAAAAATAAAAATAATCGCCACTATTATCTTTAATATATATTGACGACTGACTATATGCTAAGTGCGCTCAGCATTTTAATGGCAGTGTTTCATTCAATCCTGATAGCCACCATATTGAAATTATACATAATGTTGCACTGAGGTATACATTGTCATCGTTATCATCTTCATTTTATAGGTATCTGCTAAAGAGCAGACCAAGGCTTTAAATTGAGGTATGCTTATTCAAGAACCCATTAGGTGTTGAATAATCCTGACATTTATGGGATGAAGCATGCATTTTGGCAAGGATGCTTTATCAAACTCAGCTCTGTAACCAGTTCTTAAAGTCATGATATTGACATTAGTGCTCCAATACATGTTGAGTTGATTTGTTGGAGAAAAGACTTTGGCTAAGCACACAAGGCACTCTTGTGTAGGTTACTTTGTTTTACTTTCTTCATAAAACTTCTCTAATCTGAATGTCAGTTGAAGAGAACAAGGCCTTTCCCTATCTTTTTATTGCTTCTTTCCCAGATCCTTAAAGATTGCTTGACTCATAGAAAGTGTTCAATAAATATTTGTTGAATGTTGAAGTTGCACATTAGATGTTAACCATGGAAGTAAGATATCCAGAAATGAAAATCTGGTCTTATCTCATAAATAATGTCATGTATTTCCCAGTTCTCTCTCTTCCTTTTGTGTCTGTGTGGACATTACATGTATGTGTGTGTTTGTATGTTTGTGTTCTATTAGAGGTTTAAAAAACTTCCATGTTTGTGGGAAACAGAGTACTTTCTCCAGCTATAGGAACATGGAGTACGTGGAACCTAAAAATGTGCCACAGACAAATGTGTAAAGGCCAAATTATCTTTGAAAATTGTTTAAGAGGACAACATATGAAGGTGATTAAAAAACATGAGCTCATAGTCTGGCAGACAACATTCAAAACTATATAAATTCTAATCACTTATTTGTAGTCTCTTTTATGTTTTCCATAAAATATAAGCATTTATTTCCCTTGATTTCAATGCTTATATGTTTTGTTTCATTTTATATCTTATTTTACAGTCTATATTTTTTGGTGAAATGTTGAATAGAGGTAATGATAATAGCTAGAATCTATATATTATTATTAATTTTATAAAGAAATGTTTGAAAATATTAAAAAATTACAATGGTTGCTGTATATTTTGTATATATCCTTTTAGACTTCCATTACTAGCTTTACTGGTTATCATATTATTACCTCTTGACTCGAAATACACCCATCATTTCCTGCTCTGAGGAAATGGAGATGGGCCCTTTAAATATTATTCTTTTGACAGCTGGCTTGATGTTAAATGTTCCCAATAGAAGGTTGTGGGAAGATATTGCACACAAAAAGTGTGTTCCTTCCTGAATTTGGTATGCTGACTGAGCATGCTTCTACTCACATGAATTCTCTAATGCTCTGCTGCCACATCACAGCACCAGGCTCCTGTCTCCCATACAGCTTCCCCGTGTCCAGCTGCCATGGCAGCAGCTTCAGGCAGCACACGGTCACTTTCAGACATTGGCATCCCTTTTGTATTCACTGCATAGCTCCTCCAGTAAGACATCTATCCGTGAACTATTTCCCTCCAAATCCTAGAGTAGGGGCCTGGTAATTTCCTAAGGGCAGACTTCCATCCAATTCCACGGGCATTGAACTAGCAACTTCTCTATCCTCTCCCTGTCCAAGAAGGTCTGGAGCTGGGGTTCAAGGGTCTATCTTGACAGTTTTTCAACCCTGGTGGTAGAGTTGCATTTTATATTTGCTATATCCTGTTCCTTACTCACTCTAATAACTTGTTAGTCAGAAAACTTTTATATTAAACTTTTCCTATTCTTATTACTCTGTGGTTTTCCTGTCCTGACTGGACCCTCACTGGTTTACCAGCTTAAACGGGTTTCCTTCTGCCCTTATTTTGCTACAATTTTCATTACAAATATTATCACAAACAGGCACTGCATTTAACCAAAGGCATTTTCTGCACAAAAATTTTAATGTGGAGATATACATTATTTTTTAAATGCAAAAATCATCATTTCATGACTGGAATAAATCCATTATTGTCATAATATTTTTATGCTTTGTTATCTTTGGATTCCCAATATTTTCTTAAGACTTTTCTGTCTATGTACACACATGTTGAAATGTAATTTTCTTTTTTTGCCTGTACTTGTGTGGTGTTGGTTTCAAACGCATATAAACTTCATGAAACCTCTTGGGAAGAGTTAGACCATGGTCTGTCATCCCAATTCCTTTCCTTTCTATCCTTCCTTTCTTTTTCTTTGAGCAGCTGCTCTGGGCCCTCTTTTCATTCTTTCTGCTTTTGACTGAAGTCTCCATCATTTGTAATTTGTAATATAAAAAAGGCTTTCTCCTTTCCACGCACAGCTTACCTATCTTTCTAAAACATTGTCTCTAAATAGTTTCCTGTTTTCTTACATAACAGCATTTCTTAAAACTTACCAAAGGCAACATGTGCAAGCTACCAACGAGATTATGTGTGATAAGGAACACTCTATTCCTGAAGGACTAAAAATTGATCGAGAATTTCCAATTACACTTCACCTTTTAAACATACACACAGTCATAAACCTTTATAAATAGCATCTCACACATGTCCTTTAGCTTCATTCTTTTCCTTCCTAATTACTCATTTAGTCAAGAGTCGCTGAGTGCCCGATTGAGGCTTAGCAGTCTCTATGTTTACCCTTAGGATTCCCATCTTCTTTTCAACTTTATTAGTCCATGAGGTTTTTACTTGTCACTAATGTCAGCACTTTTAAGTGAAAACTTTCTAAGTTTAAAATAATAAGGATGAAATGTAATACAACAGACACATTTTAAAATTTTTCTGTGCTAAGATGCAGACACACCTGCAAATTATACAGCAAGCACTAACAGTAAAACACACACAGGCCCTAAGAACAGAAAAGGCAATTTTGGAGTTTTCAAATGGTAATGTCTACAAGTGGCTGTTTTTAAAAAATATCAAAATGGTTCAGGGATGTAGTTACAAAAATTTTACGTGTTTTGTTATTGCTTGAAAGATAAATCTTTATTACCTGACAATGCCATTCAATTCCATCTCCCATGCCACTTACTTTTCAAACTAGAGGTCCCACTTTTCTCCCATTTCCATCACCCTGTACCACTCACTGTTCTCACGTGTGCCTGGCTTGCACGCCTGGCTCTGCAGTCACGACGTACCATCAGTCTGGGTCTCCTATCTTTCCTTTTCTCAAAATCACTCCAATTTTTCCATGTCTTATGAATCCTCTCTTTTTCTCCTCATTCATTCCAAATTAATTTTCCCTTTATGTTCCCAGAATATTTTTTTAAAATATATCTTCTGCTTGGAGATATCTGTGCCAGCTTAGAGTATGGCATCAAACACTTCTCTTTGTGGTATTCCAAATAAATGGGTTGAATCATCCTATAAGCTCTTCCAACAGTTTCCTCTTGTTCCCAGGTTTTACATTCTAGGATCTATCTGACAATGATAAAAGTTTTAATAATCACTAATGCTTATACAGCCTTTACAACGTACATTTGGCATACCTTGATGCACTTGGTCATGGCAGCAACCTTATATAGTACATATTATTATAATACCTATTTTATAGAGCAGGATACTGAGGTACAAAAAGGTTAACTTGCTGAAAGGCTCACAGTGTGTCTCTCTGAACCGAGTGCATCGCTCTTAGCCTTATGGAAAGAGAAGCTGTAGGCAAAAGGTGAAGAAACTGGTTTTGTGAGTGACTAGAAAAGCTAGAGTGGCACAGGCAGGTTTTGGGGTTAAGTGACATAGTATGACACAGAGTAAGAGACAAGAGGCTCTATTTTCACTTCTGAATAGATCTCTTCCTGGCTTTAGTGCAGGGAGGATTCTGGGGAGGGCGGTGTCTTGAACACCCTGAGGATACCCAGTTTGGGCAACACTGGAAAGGACGTTCTTAGTCCATCTATTGGCTTTCGTGGGGGGTGCATCAGCAGCAGCACAGGGAAGGGTCTAGGCTGAAGAAAGTGTGGAGATGTCAGCTTCCGGAGGGGGGGGGCAGTTTCTCTGGGGATAACTGGGCGAGAGTTGGAGAAACTGTAAGTCCTCCATTATGAGGGTCTGGCCTGGCAGCACTGAAGTCTGCATTGTCACCGTTGATAAGACCCCAGCCATGCCTATGGCTTTGTGAAATCTAGAACTGTCTGGGGACACGGATGATCTCATCTATTGCACTAAAGTTAGCTTTCAGGATGTAAATTATCATTTCTACCTTAGATATTTAAGAAACTGGAACTCAGAGAAATGAGTAACTGACTCGAAACCAGGATTCTTACAAGTAGCAGAGCTAAGTTCAAACCCAACTGTTCTGACTAAAAAGTTCATGTTCTTTCCACTGTGTAATAGGGCCCTCCTATAATCATCATTTTTTGTTTGTTTTAAAATACGGTGTGTCTGCTGTTGAACACCCAGAGGCAAAGCATTCCTTTCTCAGTACTTGGCATTTCTCATGATGTAGAAATCAGAATTCATTGATGTTTTCATAAAGTGATCTCCACTGTGAGAAGTTTTATCCTCACCTATGTTAGATAAGCTTCAGGATGCTGCTGGAATCTCATGATTCGCAATATGGTTTTCTTTAGGAAAGGTGGATTCAGATGTAGCTTTCACTTTTAATGTGTGCGTAAATGTATGAGCAAACCGCAGCTGTTGAACTATCAGTTCATATGGCTCACAGACGGGAGGAAGACTTCCCTTTCCCACAGTACACCTTGTGTCAGTATTCTTAAAGATGTTTACAACATTGTTTCCCAAGACGTCATATTCTTCATAAATCTACACCATCACTCTACTTAAGATGTCCTCTGAAGTATTTCCTTTATAAAAAGAATAAAAATGAAATTGTGCTCAAAAGCAGAAATGAGAAAAGGATTCTACAGTACCATTAGTAGAAATTGAGCTCAATGAGGGGATTCTGCATTGAACTGGAATCAGTGTATCTTAGTTCTGATGAAATTACAAATTTTTATTTTTCTCATCGGAAACATATTTTACCTTAGATTTAATTTTGAGGAGGTTATAATTTAAGAGGAACTTCAACTGATTATAAAGAAGAGGGACATACCATTGCTGTGGCCAAAGTTAACAGTTTCACGGAGAACCAAAGTTCAGTTGTTTGCTTTCCATGCAGGTCAGAAAAACACTTTGATACATTTGGACCCCCAAATGAATCTAAAAATGTGGACAGACTAGTTCAAACTGATCAGAATTGACTGGGTCAAGTTGGTGAAGTGATGGCATCCTCCCTTCCTGAAAATCAGCAAAGTTTCAGAAGGCAAAGCCTCCTTGGTGGACGGGAGATTAAGTCCCCATGCTGTGGAACTCACAAATGTAAGAGATTTACATTTATATCAATGCATATCGTTAAAAACTATGTTTATAACCTGGGGGTGGAAGGAGAGGAGAGAAAGCTATGTCTGAGAGTACTGAGTCAATCCCTTATAGTTATGCAAAAGTTTCTAAACTGCCTGAAAGAAAATCAAGAATATCTTTTGCCAAGAATTTTCTCCCTAGTATTTTAATCTTAATAAACTCTGTGTGTCCCAAAGAAAATAAGTCTATTTTTCTAACATCTTTAATTTACTGATGTTCGCATTTTTCTACATATTTTAAAAGTATGAAATGTGACGTTAGTTCCCAAAAGATGAACTTTGAGTTTTTTATTTGCAATCTAAATAGGTTGTTTTATTTTAGATTTTTCTTCCTCTTTTAACAATCATGAATAACAAACTACTGTTCTTGCAAAATGTGGATGATTAAAGATGATTAAACGATATTACTTGGAAGTAAATTTAATAATGGAACAACAATGACAACCCATAAGGGTCATACCTAATATGAGGGCATGGGTTGCGCTGAAATGGAATGTTGCTTCTTAACAAATGTGATATGATGGCTTTTGGAGCTGTGATGTGGGGGACTAAGTGACTGCTGAAAGTTTAGCAAAGAGTTACAATACTTTAAGTGGGAAAGTTTTTGAAACATATCTTTAAGTCAGTGTTACAATCTAAAATCTTTGCAAAATGAATGCCTACCGTATTCTCTTACCTAGCAATGTATTATCCCATTATTTTCTTGTCACTCTATGCCACCCCCCAATTCAGATGGTCAATTTTATTTTTTGCATTTCTAAATCCAGTTCAAAAAACCCACTTTCTCTGCAAATTTCTTCTCTTTCCTTTAAAGTCAATTCTGTTCTTTAAATTCCCATACTTTTTAATTTATATCTCTCTTGAAGCAGATCTACTCCTCTTAATTATAGTATTTTAATCTGATTTTCCCTATTTGTCTCTAAAAGTTCATACAATTGGGTCCATTATCTGATTCATCTTTGAATCCTTCACAAGTGCTTAGCTAGTGCTGTACACAGGTCCAGAATAGCAAAGAAAGCTAACACTTCTTGAGTGTTTGCCATGTCCCAACCACCTCAGAAGCTGTCATTTAACCCTTTGAAAATCATTCAATATAGGCATTCTTATTATTTCTGTTTTACAGTAAAAGACCTAAGACGTCAAGGGAATGAGTATCTACTAAATATTCATGCCCAGATACTATGACTTCAGAGCTGGTGCTCTTGAGAAACAAAAACAAACAATAAAAACAGTTCCGAAATCAGACAAAAAAAAAAATGAATTTACCAAGTAATTGACAAAATCACAAAATAAAGGTTAAGATTATATGTTTCAATCTTCTACTACAAATCATTCAAATGATCCAAACCCCATGTTCTAACCCTCTCTAAACCATTGTGAAAACATCAGTTTGTAGTTTCTTTCTATAGTTTTCTGGTCAGTTTTATCCTAACCCGCGAGAGCCAGGATTTAAATCCAGAGAAGTTAAAAATCCAAATCCTTGTGTATCAACCTAGTGGCCCTCGAGTTACTTTAAGGTTTATCTACAACAGAAGTTGCAGCCATTAGAACACCTTTCTGCTATGTTGCTGTTACTCTGCTGACCAAGTGCTAGCATTTCCCCCGCCTAAAGTCTGTCTACTACATTCTTAGGCTTCTATAATGATTTTCTCCCCAGCCTTGATTTCCAAGGCTGAGAAAATTTGCCTTTTTCATCCTTTCCTCTTAGGTCAGATTTTTGAAAATTTCAAAATACTATATTAATGAAAGGGACACAAGTGTTTTGTTCATGATACCTCAACTCATGCTTAAGTCAGGGGTTTTGGTGTGGACTTCACCATAATAGCATTCATAGTACCAACAGGTTAAGTTTTTACCCAGCTCTCCTCCCCCTCTCTTGCTATCTCATATCCTTTACATTACTTGGCCAGTGCATAACTAGTGTTTACCTCCCACTTACTAGGAAGAACATATGGCATATGGTTTTCTGTTCCTAAGATAGTTTAGTTAGAATACTGATCTTCAGTTCTGTCCAAGTGGCTGTAAATAATGCTATTTCATTTCTTTTTATGGCTGAGTAGTACCGTGTGGTGTGTATGTGTGTATATATATCACATTTTATTTATCCAGTCATGAATTGATTGGAGCTTAGGTTATATCTTTGCTATTGGGAATTGTGCTGAGATAAACATTTGAGGGCAGGTATCTTTTTGATAGAATTATGGCTTTATTTCTTTTGGGTAGATATCCAGTAATAGATTGCTGGGTTGAAAAGTACATCAACATTTACTTTATTGCGGAACTTCCATACTGTTTCCTATCAATATTGTATTAATTTGAAGTCCCACTAACAGTGTTAAGTGTTTCTTTCTATCTGCATATGTGCCGGCATCTATTTTTTCTTTTTTTTATAATGGCCATTCCAAAATGGGCAAGGCAATGACTCTTTGTAGTTTTAATTTGCACTCCCCTAAGAATTAGTGACATTGAACATGTTCATGATTATTGGCCAGTTGTCTATTTTATTTCAAAAAACTTCTGTTTACATTTTTGCCTACTTGTGATTTTTTGTTTGTTTTTTTGGGTTTTTTTGGTTTGTTTGTTTGTGATGATTTGTTTGATTTCTTTTTAGATTCTATATATTACACTTTTGCTGGATGTATAGTTTGTGAATATTCTTTATGGTTATCTATTCTCTGTTTTTATACCAGTACCATATTTTTTTTTTTGCTGTAGCCTTGTAGTGTAGTTTTTTTTGCTTTGGAATTCTTTAGCTTTTCAGGTTTTTTTGTGGTTCCAAACGAAGCTTAGATTTTCTTTTGCTACATCTGTGAAATATGATGTTGGTATTTTGATGGGGAATAGATTGAGTCTATAAATCACCAGGGGCAGTTAACAATGTGCACTCTACCAATCTATGAGCAAGGGATCTTTTTCTGTTTGTTTGTGTTGTCTATGATGTCTTTCCTCCACGTTTTGTAGTTCTCCTTGTAGATAGATATCTTTTACCTCCTTGGTTAAATATCTTCCTAAGTATCTTTTTTCTTTCTTTAGCTATTGTGAATGGCATTGATTACTTTAACTGACTCTGAGTTTGATTGTTATTAGTGTGTAGAAATGCTATTGATTTTTGTACTTTTTTTTACAACCTAAGATTTTGCTGAATTTGTGTCTCAATTCCAAGAGTCTTTTGGTGGAGTCTTCAAGGATTTCTAGATACAAGATCATCTTATCAACAAACAGCGATAGTTTGACTTTTTTTCCATTTGAGTACCCTTTCTTTCTTTCTTTCTCTTGCCCAATTGCTCTGGTCAGGATGTCCAACATTGTGTTGAATATAAGTGGTGACAGTGCGTATTCTTGTCTTGTTCTGGTTCTTAGAGGGAATGCTTTCAACTTTTCTCCATTTAGTATGATGTTGCCTGTGGGTTTGTCATATGTGGCCATTATAATTTTGATGTACGTTCCTTCTAAACCTAGTTTTTTGAGGAATTTTATCATGAAAGAGTGATGGATTTTATCAAATACTTTTTATGCATCTATTGAGATGAGAATATGGTCTTTGTTTTTATTTCTGTGTATGTGGCAAATCAGGTTTATGGATTCACGTATAATAAAATATCCCTGCATCTCTGGGATGAAACCTACTTGACTTTGGTCGATCATGATGTGATACTGAATTCAGTTTGCTAGTATTTAACTGAAGACTTTGGCATCTATGTTCATAAGGGATATTGCTCTGTAGTTTCCTTTTCATGTTTTATCTTTGCCTGGCTCTGTAAATCTGGTAGAATTAATTTGTGAATTTGTCTTGTCTGGGCTATTTGTTGCTGTGGGAAAATTTTATATCAGTGCTTTAATGTTACTCATAGTTATTGGTCTGTGATTTCTATCTTCTCCTTATTCAAGTGTGAGAGCATGTGTATTTCCAGAAATTCATGCATTTCCTCAAATTTTCCTAGTTTTTATAGAGGTTTTTGTTGCTTTCACAGATGATATTTTGTATTTCTGTTATAACATCTTTTTCATTTCTGATAGAGTTTATCTAAGTTTTCTATTTCCAGTTAATCTGGCTAATGGTCTATCAATTGTTTATCTTTTCAAATTACCAACTTTTTGTTTCTTTGATCCTTTTTATTATCTTTTTGGGTTTTATTTTGTTTACTTCCACTCTGAGCTTTGTTACATCTTTTCTTCTGATAACTAGGGGTATGTTTTTTTTTTCCTCCAGTTCCTTGAGATGTGACATTAGGTTGTTAATTTTTGATCTTTCTTGCTTTTTAATGTAAGCATTTAAAGCAATAGATTTTCTCCTTAGGATTGCTTTTGTTGTATCCCATAGATTTTAAAAGCTTGTGTACCCTTTTCCATTCAGTTCAAGTAATATTTTGATTTCTATCTTAATTTCATCATTAACCCAATGACCATTCAGCAACAAGTTGTTTAAATTCCATGACTTTGTATATTTTGAGTTATTATCTTAGAATTGCTTTCTAGTTTTATTCCCCAGTAGTCTGAGAAGATAAAAGATATAATTTCAACTTTTTTGAATTTGTTGACACTTGTTTTATGGCCTAAGATATAATTAGTCTTCAAAACTATCTCATCTGTGGATGTGAAAATGTTTACTCAGTAGTTTTAAGGTAGAATGTTTGTAAATGTCTTTTGGGTTCATTTGTTCTACAGACTTGTTTAAATCCAGTGTTTATTGCATTTTATTTCATTAGAGTGTTGAAGTGCCCAGCAATTAAGATGCTACTATTTATTTCTTCACTCTGATCTAGAAGAATTTACTTTATGAAACTGGAAACATGTGTGATATGTCCATTTATATCTAGGATTGTTATTTCTTCTTGTTTAAATGCTCCTTTTATTATTATATAATAACATTATATAATGACTATCTTTGTCTTTTTGTTTATTATTTGTTTTTTGCCTTTATTATTGTTGATTGGCGCCTGTGGCTCAAGGGGCTAAGGTGCCAGCCACATACACCTGAGCTGGTGGGTTCGAATCCAGCCTAGGCCACCAAACAACAATGATGGCTGCAACCAAAAAATGGCTGGGCATTGTGGCGGGCACCTGTGGTCCCAGCTACTTGGGAGGTGGAGGCAGGAGACTCGCTTGAGCCCAGGATTTGAAGGTTGCTGTGAGTTGTGATGCTACACCACTCTACCCAGGGTTATAGCTTGAGGCTCTGTCTCAAAAAAAAAAAAAAAAGTCTGTTTTATCTGCTATGACAATGGCTGTATCCACTTACTTTTGATTTCCATTTGTGTGGAATTTCTTTTTCCATTCCTTAACCCTGATTCTGTGTGAATCTTTGTGGTTTAGATGTCTATCTTAGAAATAGCAAAGACTTTAGTTGTGTTTTTCATCCATTCCTCCAGTCTGTTTTTTGAGTGAGGCATTCAGAACTTTCACATTGAGTGTTAGTAGCTATACGTGGAATACTCTTTGGTTCATCATGTTGGATGATACCTTATTGTGTTTTTCTCCTTCTGCTATTGTTTAATATGACCTCTGAGCTATCGCTATAACTTTGTGGTATAACTTTGGGGTACATTTATACTGATGAGTATCTTTCCGCTGTTTCATGTGTAATTTTTTTTGTGTATTTCTTGTAGGGCAGGTCTAGTAGTGACAAATTCCATTGGTGTTGACTTATCTGGAAGTCTTTATTTATTCATAACTTGTGAAACTTAGTATTGCAGGGTACAAAATTCTTGGTTGGCATTTGTTTTGTTTAAAAAGAATAAAAGTGGGTATCCAATCTCTCTAGCTTGTAAGGTTTCTGCTGAGAAATCTGCTTTTATACTGATGGATATTCCTTTGTAGATTAGTTATTACTTTAATCTTGCAGCTTGTAGAATTCTCTCCCTCATTTTAACTTCAGCCAGTTTGATGGCTATGCAACTTAAGGATGTCCTATTTATGAATTTTCTTGTTCTTTGATAACCAACCTATATCTGAATATTTGAATCTCTTACAATATCAGAGAACTTCTCCTCATTAATTCCTTCTAATAGGTTTTCTATGCTTATTGCTTTTTCTTCTTCTCCCTCTGGGATACTTGACTTCACATAGTTCCACATTTCTCTGAGTGATTTTTCATTCTTCTTTATCATTTTTTTCTGCATCTTTGACTGACTGGGTCAGTCTTGTCTTTAAGTTCTGAAATTCTTTCGTCTATTAGGTCTAATCTGTCATTGATATTTCTGCTTTATTTTGTCATTCTCTAAATGATTCTTTGATTTCTTTTAAGTTCTATTATATATTTTATGATGTTGTATTTTTCTTTAGTGAGTTTTTCACTTTTTGTATTTATGGGATTTATTTGGCTTCCTTTTGTTAGTTTTCAAAACTTTCTCTTCAATTTGATTCATCTTGTTTGTCATCCATATTCTGAATTTTATTTCTGACATTTTGACAATTTCTTTTTGGTTGACATCCATTGCTGTGGGTCTATCATAATACTTTGAAGATGTTGAATGAACTTGTTTTTTCATTGTGCCAGAATATTTTTCCTGATTTCTTTCTCATCTGAAATCTCTTCTCTTAACTCATGGCAGACAGGTTTGCACCACACCTGTCTCATTTCCTGGAAAATCTTCTACTTTGTGAAAAGTAAGAAGACTGGTCCCTGTATAATGTTTTTGTGTCATATTCCAGACAACTGACCTGGCAAGAGAGGATGCACTGAGAATCTGTAACACAGGTGTTCTCCTGCATCATCTTATCTCCTCAGGTTGTCATATTCTAAACTCATGCTGGTGGATATTCATTCAGATTGTTATATTCGTCCCCAGGCCATTGTTAGAAGCTCAGATAGCAGCCAGTCCAAGTCCCTCTCAGCTGAGGTAGGTAGTGTGACCTTGGCCAGCACTGGGGAAGGTCATGGGACCTTGGCCAGTATCTGGGGTGCAGGGTGAGGGTCATACAATCTAGACAAGTGCTAGGAGATCTTTGTGTGGAGTGCTGGGTGGGTACCTAGGCACTGTTGGAAGCTTGGGAGGAGGAGGACTTGGTGAGTCTCTCTCCACTGAAGTTGATTGGCATTGTGGGAAATTGCTCTACCAGGGTCTCCCTGCAGGCAGTGGTGGGAGTGACTGTCTGCCAAGCCTATGTAGGCAGTGACCACAGGTGTCAGGGATGCAGACATTCACTCCAGGTAGGTCTAGGTATATGGTGGTACATGGTGAGGAAGTGACTTGTGGATAGTAGTTCTGAGGTAGAGAGCTTGACTGTAGGTATGGTGTTGTGTGGTGCTATCAGAGTGTGGACCACCACCAGGCACACAGGACTAGGGCCTTGTTTTGCTGGTTGGCACACAGGGCCATGGAGGTGTGATCTGCTGTTTGGCACATAAATCTGCAATGGCATGGACCTCTGCATAGTGCCTAGATCTGTAGGACTTGGTACTGAAGCATACAGGAATGGAGGCTTCCTCCATTGGCTGAGGTGGGGAGCTCCTGAGGCCAGACCAATGGATGGCTAGGGCTCTCTCCCAACAAGCTCCCAACAAGTATCCCACTGAGGCTGCCACTGTGGAAGCCCTTGATCTCCACATGAGTTTCTTTGTTGGGGGTTTGCCTGAATACTAGTCATGGGCATGTGAGAGTATTGGCGCTACCTGCTCCCTTCCTGGTACAGCAAGAAGTGATGTTGGGGCAACTGCAGCAAAGCTATGATCCCTATGTAGACCAGGGGCTTTGAATCTGAGAGTGAAGAGTGTCATGAGCTGTGGCAACCAAGGAACAGGGGCCAGCAAGTTTGTGCTGAGCCTGCTCTGCAATGCAACTTCCCCACGCAGTCTCTAAGCAGTTCCCCCATTGGCATAGAGACTCACATTGGTGGTGATGGGGCCTGTACAGTGGGAGCCTCAGTGTCTGTATGGGAAGTGTGGGGCCCTGGGGTTCTCTCTTTCAGTACTCACCCATGAGTAGGGGTCTTCCCTAGGTACCTTCTGATCTTGGTGAGTAGAACTCCCCAGCCCTTTCTACTTCACTCTTAGTGTCTCCTGTTGCTCTCTGATGATCTACAATGATCTCTCCAAGAGATCCATCCATAGGTTAGCATCTACTTGCAGTTTTCCAACCTCTCCCAGAGAGTTGCGTGTGTATCTTCTAGTCCACCATCTGCGCTCCCTTCCCCTTAGGTCAGACTTTTATACTTTACAACATTCTTATTGCTCCTCTCCATGCCCTCTTCAAGTTATGTACATGTGATATTAATAAGTAAGTGACTGCTTTGACTTATTCAGGTGTTGAACTAATAATTGTCATGTAGTTTTTCTCTGAAAACAATGTCTAAATGATTGCACAGGCTGAGTCGACAACTTCACCATCATGTGGGTGAATATAAAAGAAACACAAGGGAGAAGATGAGAGAAGGGGAAAGTAACTGCCAGTTGGAACTTTAGAAAAGAGTGATATTCTGTAACCTCAGGAGTCACTGGGCACAATCGAACCTTTTGTATTTTTTTAGCAACATATTAAGGACCCAAGTAATACTGTGGCTTCCCTACCCAACACCCTATACTTTGGAGATATATGGAATTGATCTAATGTATAATAGTAAGCAGCCTAGTAATCTTGGTTGCATGGTACTTTGAGTGAGGGGAGCTCAAAACTATTTTTGGTATTTCTCCCCTATCAAGATTCATATTGATATAGCAATCTTAAACACTCATCTTTTCTATATTCTAATTTTTCTGTATTTGTTCTGTAGAATTAACCCAACATGATTTTTCTTATCCTCAAGAAAGAAAGATTTTTTTGAGATTATCATGTAGAGTTTTAGGAATGATCTTAGTTTTCTTTTTTTTTATTACCCTCTGTTTTTGACAGAGAGGTAATTAAGGGGTAATTAAGAATTTCAACATTTTTTTGGCATATGCTATACCACATAATAGTGCCTCTTCTTCTACTATTCCTAAGGGTATTTTTCCTTTTACTTAAATTTCTCTACAAAAAAAATTATATAAAAGCAACTATTAAGTAACTATTAACATAAAATAGTTATACAGTATATATATAATATACATAATATATATTATATAACAGTTATAATAACGATTAGCTGTCATTATTACAGTTATTATTTTCATAATTGTTATTATTAGAGAAATAGTTGTATCACATGTGTCATTTATCACTTTTACAGTTCTGATTTTTTGGGAGGAGGGGCATAGTTCCACTCTGTCACCCTGGGTAGAGTATGGTGGTATTATAGCTCCAGGAACCGCCAACTCTTGGGTTCAAGGGATCCTCTTGCCTCAGCCTCCCAAGTATCTTGAACTACAGGTGCCAGCCACAACACTGGCTAGTTGGTTTTTTTTTTCTTTCTTTCTACTTTTTGTAGAGGTGGGATCTCGCTCTTGCTTAGGCTGGTCTCAATCTCCTGAGCTCAAGAGATCTGCCTTCCAGAGTGCTGGGATTATAGGCACTGTGCCCAATCAATAATTCTGAAAATTTAAATTAGTTATTTTGTTGAGGAGTTTTCATAAAAGGTTTCATCTAATTATATATGCTGGCTTATCTTCAATGTGGTCTTATATTTGATCTATATATTATTTAAATGTATTCCTGCACTTCCTTCCTTTGGTTTTGTTCTAATTGCCTCCCTTAATATCAGTGTGTCTGAGCCTCAGTGTTCTGCTACCTTAAAGCACTGCTTCTCAAGCTGTAATGTCCTCTCACATCACCCAGAGATCTTGGTAATATGCAGATTCCTAGTAGATTTAGGGGGAAGGCCCAAGATTCTGCATTTCTAACAAGCTCTTGGGTGATGCTGATTCTGCTGGTCTGCAGAAAGCTATTTGAATAGAACACCTTTATGCATAGTAAGTTCTCAGACCCCTATAAGAAGTATCCTTTGATTCTTCTCTCTTCCTAAAGGTAAATTTAATCAGCCATTCATTTAATGAATAGTATTGAAGCCTACTATGTACCAGATAAATTTAGCATTCTTCATTGTTTTTCAGGTCCATCTACCTTTTTCCAATTCTGCTGCTACTACTACACAAGTTCATACTATTATTCTCACTCTTCATACATCTTAGCTCCCTCTTTAATTCATATTTTAAAATGTATTTTAAATCAAAATAACATTGATCAGCAAAAACACTGATCTTTTAAAATGCATAGGTAATCATAGCATCCCAGGGTATCAAGTGTAGTACTTCGAAAGCTTCCCATTAATGCTTAAGATAAAAATCTTAAATTTTTAGCATAAGAACCCACATAATTTTGCTTACATTAATACCTTTACCTCCCATCACACTCCTCTTTGCTTCTGAAGTTCCAGCTACTTTGATCCTCCTTCTCTTACTAAACTTGCTAAGCTCTTCCCATCTTGAGTCTTCCACGCATGCTGTTCTTTGCCTATAAACTCTTTCTCTCATTTATCTAATAATATCTACCCTTCCTATCTCAGGTGAATGTCATTTCCTCAGAGAAGACTTTTTTGACCCTACACACTAAATCACACACACAAGCTCTGGTAGTGCCACTTATTTCTTTTTGGAGGCACTTTCCATAGATATAATTATATAATTAATTATGCAAATTGGTCTTCTTCTGACAATCAGTTGTATAAGGGCATGGATCTTATTATCTGTCTCTCTTTTTTAATTTCCATATACTTAGTATCTTGCACCATATCTTGGACTTAGTAGGTGCCAAAAATATTTCAGAAATGAATGATTAAAAAAATGAGAAAAGGAATGGACTGTTCTAGTCCATCTGGATGCTTGTATTAAAATAGTAGTTTATCAATTTTCAAAAAATTGGGCTATTAAAAAGCACATATCATTATCTAGTTTCTGAGATATAGTTATATGGTGTTTCAGTATCTTCCAGTGCTTCCTTGCCACTTATGTGGTATCCATTTTCCTCTTTGTTCACGAAATGATTAATGGAAAACTTAAATTATTTGCATATGAAAAAACCCCAGACAGTTATGTATTTGAGAAGTGTTTAATGTATTGCCACATACAGCGCTCCATAAATTGTTTCTGATGACATATAGTCTTTGTATTTGCTGAGTTATTATATCTGCTTAAGAATCTTTTTACAAAAAAGAAGGTGAATTTTAGAGAGCTATATCCCAGGGAACCTTTGTGATTATGTTACTTGGGTATTCTCAAATGGATGGCCTCATCCTTTCTCTAGTTGACAAATTTCCTGTCTACTTATTAGTGAAGCTATCTGCTGAATCTATTTCTTGATGTTCTGCCCTCACCTTGGGGCAGGAAATTCGGGGTTGCCTGACAATGTCCTTTAAGCCTTCATGTCCTAAGATATTGTGGACCACACATAACCCTGGTCTAGGAGGTCTTTGACAACTCTTTAAAAAGAATTTTATTTTAGAAATATTTTAGAAATATTTTTCAAGGTCTAAAAAGTCATCCTCAGCTTTCTAAAAAGAGTGGAGAAGCAAAAATAATTTTTGAAAAATCCATGCATCCATCTTCTCTATAGTAAATGTGAAAATATTTCAAATTGGTAAACAGAAGTGATTCTGTTTGTGGTGTGTTTAACATATCTTCTGCAGCCCTTTGTTACTGTCTGACCCAAGAAGATCACAAACAATGATCTCAGTCCTCCCAAGGATGACATATTCAATATCTCCAAAGTGGTGATTCAGCTTTATTTTAAGCCGAGTGAGCTGGGGAGCACTAGTCTCCTTAGGTCCACAGTGGGCTCCAGGCCAGCAGCAGCTGTCTGCTCAGCAGGGTTTCAACTCAAGGCAGATCAACTTAGACCCCTTGGCAGGGACAAATGAGAGCCCTGTGCTTATGGGAAAATGCTTCAGACATCCAGTCCCTCTTTGTTGCTAATGTTTGACGATCCAAGTCCCACTGAATAGACATCAGGAAAATGCTGCTCCATCCTCGGTAGCAGTGAAAACATTCACTCTCACTGGTATATTGTATCAGTGCAGCTTAACTGAAGGTCATTGAACTCTGCAACCAAACAACAGCATCATGGTAGATGTATTGTCTTTGAGGGGATCCTACTACAGATCACCACAGGGCTATTCTGAGCTGAATTCTTGTTTTGAATCTCAATCTTACATTCTCATGTGTGGGTCTGTAATCTTAAGCCATTCCGAAAGATTTCATACTGTGATTAGAATATGCGTTCTTCTTAACTATCTTTTTCTTTCTTCCATTTTTACTATATGTTTGAGTTAACACATTTAAAATGTTTGTACTTTAAACTTCTAGTAGTGCTGAATTTTTCAATTCACAGACAGGGTAAATGACTAAGGTCTAGGAGCATGTCAAGAGACTGAGTTCCTACAGAGTATCTGAAGATTTCTGTGTTTTCAGATGTTTTTGCTATTCCCCTGTGATTTCCCTTACCTTCCTAAGGTCAAATCCCATAGTTGCATCCCCAAAGGATTCAGGCCTATAGGAAAGCACACCCTTATTTTTTCCACATAGATTTTTGGGGGATTAAATAGTTTAAAAGTAATGCACAGGAAACAACCCCTAATCTTAATTCTAACTCCTCTCCTTCATCATCCCCATGTACCTTTCTCTTCCTTCCATCTTTTTTTTATGGATACATAATACTTATACATATTTATGGAGTACATGTGATATTTTGTTACATGTATGGAATGTGTAATGATCAAGACAAAATATTTAGGATATCCTTTATCATGAGCATTTATCATTTCTATGTATTGATGTTTCTAGCTATTTTGAAATATACAATATGTTGTTGTTTACTATAGTCACCATACTCTGCTATCAAACATTAACTGTTATTTTTCTGATCTAACTGTAATTTTGTACCTACTAACCACCTCTCTTGACCTGCCCCCACCAATGCCCACATCCCTCAGGGCCTCTGGTAATTATCAGTCTAATATGACCTAATGACCTCTATGAGATCAACTTTTTTGCTTTCACTTAGGAATGAGTAAATGGAATATATGTATTTCTGTGTCCTTTTTCATTTAACATAATGATCTCTAGTTCCATCCATGTTGCTACAAATGACATGATTTCATTCTTTTTATGGTTGAATAGTCATACATTGTGTAACTATACCACATGTTCTTTATCCCTTTACCTATTAGTAGACACTAATGTTGATCCTATATATTTCCTATTGTGAATAGTGCTGCAATAAATAAGGGGGTGAATGTATCACTTTGATATTCTGATTTCTGTTTTGTTTTTTTTATAAATATTCAGTTAGTGGGATTGCTAGATTATATGGTAGTTCTATTTTTAGTTTCTTGAGAAATCTTCATACTGTTTTCCATAATGACTATAGTAATTTATGTTCCTATCAATGTGTATATAGGAATTCCCATTTCTCTGCATCCTCTCCAGCATCTGTAATTTGTTATCTTTTTGATAATAGCCATTGATCCAAAACTATAAAATTACTAGATAAAAACATAAGGGAAACAGTCTAAGACATTGGCTTAGGCAAATACTTTATATCTAAGACTCCAAAAGTCAGACAATGAAAACAAAAATCGACAAATAGGACAATATTAAACTAAAAACCTTCTGCACAACAAAGGAAACAACCAACAGAATAAAAGCACCTGTTAAATGTGAGAAAATGTTTGCAAAATATTCATCTGTCAAGGGATTAATATCTAGAATATTCAAGGTATTCAATCAACTCAACATAAAAAAATTCCCATTAAAAAGTGGACAAAGAATATGAGCATATATTTCTCAAAAGAAGACATACAAATGGCAAATGTCCAATAGGTATATGAAAAAACAATATTACTAATGATCAGGGAAGAGTAAATTCAAAATAAATGAGATATCATCCCACCCCAGTTAGGATGGCTATTACCTTTCTTCCATTTTTCCATTTCACTGTAAAAACCATTCCATTATTCTTTTCCTTTACTTATTTTACAACTTTATTCTACAGTATACCACATTTTAGAAGCTGTGCTAAGTGGCAGGCATGTAATAATAAACAAGACAGAACTTTCCCAGCCCAGCAATATCCCAGTGAAGAAAATCAATAGCAAGTAAGCAAATGGAGTAATCAGTAGTGAGTTGCTGTTATAAATATTAATGGAGACTGGTTCCTGTCTATCTAAAATAGAAGCACTCTTCTTCAAAGAAAACTCTTCTTTGAAGAGTTATCTTTAAGCTAAGATATGAAGAATGAAACCAACTCAAACCTGCAAAGAACCAAGGGAAAGACATTTTGGGCAGAAGGAAAGGTAAGGAGCATGAAAGATCTTGTTCTATTTTGAAGACTGACCAAAATCTATCGGAGCTATAGTATAACAAAGACTGTGTTTGGGGAATGATGCTGGGGGCCAGATCGTATGACAGTTCTGTAGGTCATAGAAAACTCTTGAAGAACAATAAATAGTATGTTATCTGTGAGGAGGGACCTTGTAAGAGCTCTGGTTATGGGACTGTAAACCCAGTTGATAATTCCAAGGAAATCACCTGCTTGGTAGATTATGCATGACTATTAACCATTGAGAAGTTTCTGGAAGACCAGCTTTTGCTTTTCCAAGAGCACATTGTGTAATGTAATGTATATACTATGTGTATCCCAGCACTGGAAATGTCTCCTCTACTATTTCTCCCCTCCACATTTCTACCTCCAAGACCCACCGCTCATCTATACATTCAAGACCTATTTATGAGTCATCTAGGTTGGGCAGGCAAATACAAATTTCTAGGCAAATTTAACTGAGCTTAGCCCACTTGAGCATAGACTAAAACAACCTCAGGAAACCCAGTTTAGGTTTTCATTTCCCTAGTTCTTTTCTACATGAATGCCTTTTGGGTTTGGACTTAGTACAGTATTCCACATCTGTTAGCATTTTATTTTTTTTTCATTTCTTAATATGCTTTCATCACCTCCCTTGTTACATTTTAAAATTTGATCATTTGATTCCTAAATCCCCCATCCCTTGATTTCTGTTTGAGGATTACCATCAAGTTGTAAACTCCAAATACTTTGCTTAAGAGTTTTAGAAATTTAAAATATAAATGCATTTTCTGCATTATTTTCCAATGAAACTTTTAAAAACCTATTTCAAATAAACAATTTAATTGGATTCTTTAGGCTGTTTGAAAAATAAGTGGAGCCAAAAGTAAAATAATGTCTTATTGTTATTTGCATTGTTGCATTTCAGACGACAGTCTAGTGTTATGACTAACTGATAGAGACCGAGGAAGAGTTATATACTGGACCTGGAACAGTGGAGTACCACCACATGTCCTATATCTTAGTATAAGGAAAAGATCAAGCCAGTAAACTATTCCAGACATTCATTATACAGCTTAGGACTGGAATGGTTATTGTGCTTCTGGCAAGAGACAAAGGTGAAAAATGGACCTTTAAGTAAAGTTAACATTAAAAGAATTATTGCATTCTTTTCTGAACATAATCACCTGTAATCAAAAAAGAAATGATTCCACATGTCATGTTCTTTATTAGTCTCTATTAGATATTGGTACTTGTTTGACCTGAGTGTATACGTGGGAGGTTGCAAACATAGATATTCCTAAGAAAACTATAAAACCACACTGTGCTTGCCAAGTAGTTATTGATAAGGATAGAGCAGCTTTTGCTAACATACATAAAAACTGCCTCCACTCTATTGCCTTTATCATTTTAAACAAATTGACAACAATTTTCCACACCTAGTACAACTTAGGGGAATAATTTTGTTTAATTTCTTTGCATATATACTTCTGAATGTGAATTCTAGAGAACAGAATTTCAAACAGTTTTCCAAGGTCTCCTTTAATTAAGGGTGGGAATTCACACCCTGAGAGGGAAAGATTTGGTCCATTATGTTGTAAAGGAAACAAGTGGCTTTATCTACACCATAACCACAAGCTAAGTCCTTTGATTCCTGCTCTCTTGGGTTTATTATTATTATTATTAAGATATCAGACTAGTTGTTATTTTCATGTTCTTTCTATGACACCAGAAGTAGAATGTCCCTGAGGATTCTACTGGTTAACAAGGGCAATGATTCATAAATGACTATCGTCTTTATTTTACTTTTGCTGGGAAAAAGAGCCTGACTGGAATAAAGTGAGTGAAGATTCTGATGCCTCTGTCCCCAGACTCTTTTTAGTCTGAGAATTGCAGAAGTCCAAGTTTGTGTATGTCCAGTGGTTAGCATCAAGATGGCCCAATCATGAAGCAAATCCTGTAGTTCTTCGTATTTAGTGGGTCTGGGGAAGAGGGAGTTTCTAACCCTTTCTTCCCAGGCTTTTCTGTAACTCTCCATGGCCCCTTGCCCAGAAAGGAGGAGAAGTATGAGGAGAACAAACGGAGACACATCTTCTTTTCACATTGGCTCTTGGCCTGCCAAGTCAGCCGCTGGACACAGAGGCAATTTCCTTAGTATGTGCATCTTCACGCTACTCCTGCATGGGGAAGTTGGGAAATATTTGTTGTTGAATGGAGCTCTGGGAGATTATTCTTGGAAGGAACAACCTCTGTGAACCTTTGTCTGTTGATTGAAAACCTCTTATAGCCAGGATTCACAAAGTTGATGTGATTTCCTCCTCCCAACACAAAAATTCCTGGAAAACAGAAAAAAAAGAAATCTTCAAGTTTTGAAATCCAGTCCTATGGATGTGGTTGCTTCTTACTCAAGATGATTTATATCCCTGGAGCACTGAGGTGGGGAAATGTGGAAATATGGGGGCAAAGTTTAGAAGGCTAAGTGTGCTGCTCTCCAGGATTTTGTGAGCCATTAAAAGTCAAAAAGAGTGTTATGTATTTATTCATTATGCACCCCGAAGGGGGCTTTTAAACTCCTGGATACAGAGTCATAGTCAGGTACTGAAAGAGATGCAAACTTGGAAAAAGTGTGATCCTTCAACATAAGAAACTCACACAATTCATCATCTTCTAAAAACAAAATTAATCCATCAAACCATAATGATAAAAATAAATATTTGGCATAACTGTTACTTTGATTGAAATGGGCTGTTTTAGTGTTCATTCTTTCTGGAACAATACGCATATCTAGCCATTCAGATAGCATCTCTTGTCACTCCTTCTCCCCTACTGAATGCCCTACGTTAGTCCGAGTATGTGGAGAATGGAGTGAGGCACACAGAACCTTAAGTTAATCGGAAGAGCAGCATCCTCCGGCTCATGCTGTCTGTTGTGACTGGCTCCAGGACAATGTCCCTCCTTTGGCTGGTGCTGCTAGTTATCTTGCCATTTGCAGCTGGCAAGATTTCTGAGTGTTTTTCTCAGCGTGGTAAGGGTAGAACAGTCTGCCCTGCAAAATGAGCCTTGCATTGGCTTCTGCTGTGTATTGTCCTTGAACTCAGTCGAACTTCAGCCTTGTAGTCTGCTTGGTAATTCCGGATACAACGTTGTCTTATCAAACCCACATCACCAGCTCCCCAGCCAGACTCTCAGTTGCTCTAAAACCCAAACCAAAGTGTCTCCAGAAAGTCAGCCTTTAAGGCTCTCTTCTGTCTGCCAGCTGTGACCAGCTGGGAGGTGCTGTGACCACCTCCTGGCTCACTGCCTGGTGATGTTTCAGGGGTCTTAATGCAGAGCAAGCATAGTTCACCTCTGCCTTCAGTGTTTCTCTCACCTTTCTGGAATGTTCTTTCCACCTCCAAAAGGATATCAGAAAATATCTATCTCTCTCACGTTCCCATTTTTCTCTCTTTTTCTCCCTCCCACAAATTTCCTAGATCTGAAAACTGTAGAACATTTTAAAGTTCCTTCCAAATTATACCTTCTCCTTACATTCAGCTGAACAATATTGACCCCCATGGCACAGGGAATACTTGAGCATAGTTTTTATAAAGTAAAAGGAAAATAAACTCTCTATGGCTACTGTCATAACGATAGTCCATTCTGATCTCAGATGCTGAGTATTTCCTTGACAATCATAACATCCAAAATGTCCCAGAGGCTAATAGATGCTTTGGGTAAATGGGGGTAAAAATTGTCTTCAGAAAGCCAAAATGAAAAGCATAGAATAATGTTTAAGGCATCATCTTGTTTACCCTTACTATGCTTAGCATGTGGACATGTCTCTCTCCCAGAGTCCCAAAAGACTCATGAGCAAATCCTTAGGTGAAGAGCTCTGAAGAAATGAGTGAAACCTAGTGTATTTTTTCAGGGTAACATCTGTGAAATAATGAGGCCAGAAGGTGGCCTTTTAACAACCCTCTCAGTGATAAGAAACAGTGCTAGGAGCTTCTATAAGTGACAGAGCTACTCTAAGTTCAGTCAGTAAGAACACTTGATAGAAGAAGTTAATTATCAAGACTGATACTGCAGCTTTGGCCAACAGAAGCAAAGATGAGGACACAGGAGAGTGGCTTCTTCAGGTTATGCAGCCAGAGAATAGGCCAAGAAGGAGAGATTGAAGAGGCCAGGGGTCCCAGGGGAGCTAGTCTGGAGGATATTTGTAACACTTTCCTGAAAGAACATTGAGAGGGTCTCAGTTCCTTAAACATTGATCTGAGTGGCAGGTTGGTGAACTGGGGAAAAACAATTCAGAAAATTTCTGTGATTTCTCATCTATCATCTCCCCCTTTTCTCTGTTGGGACCTAGGAAAAGTGATATACAACATGTTAGGTTATAATGGAAATAACTATAGCTGTATAATTACCATTTATTCTTTGCTTTCTTGTTTTGTCTTCCTCTCCCCTCTCCTCCCCCCTCCCCTCCCCTCCTCTCCTCTCCTCTCCTCTTCTCTTCTCTTCTTTTCTCTTCTCTTCTCTCTCTCCTTTCTTTCCTTTTGTTTTTCTTCTCTTCTCTTCTCTCTTTTCTTTCCTTTTCTTTTTGCTTTGCTTTCTTTATAGAGTCTCACTCATTTGGCCCAGGCTGGAGTGCTGTCCGCCTAGCTCACAGCAACCTCAAACTCCTGGGTTCAAGCAATCCTCCAGCCTCAGCCTCCCTTCTGAGTAGCTGGGACCATGTGTAGGTGCTTGCCATCACACCTGGCTAATTTTTCTACTTTTACTAGAAATGAGGTCTTGCTCTTGCTCAGCTGGTCTCAAACCCCTGAGCTCAAAGAATCTTCCTGCACAGCCTCTCAGAGTGTCAGGATTCAGCCACCATGCCTGCCTTGTAATTATTATTTATTTTAATGTCTTATTTTATATTGCCGATTCAGTCTCATTCTTTAAGAACCTAAGTGTTATTATTGTCAATTTGTAAGCATCAAGTCATTCATAGATCAATTGGTTGCGAAGCCATCTAATTTCTGGATAACAGAGACAGATGTTGATAACTACTTTTTAGATTATCACAGGTGATTTTAAAATAGAACTTTGTAGTTTCTTCTCCCTGGAAATTCTTTCTCTTCCTTTCTTTTTGCATGTTTAAATTCTACTTATTCTTCCCAATTTCCTGAATCTACCCTCCCGAACTTAAATCAGGCCTCCACGATACTTTCTTATTTCATCCTCTACTTTTCATACTTAGCACTTATTCTGATTTGTAATTATACATTTCTATTTTTTTAATGTTTGAAACTGTAGTTCATTCTTCAGAAAGCCAAGGAAAAGAGGATAAGAAAAACCTTGTCACAGATAGCAGTGGTGGCCTGGAGCCTGAGAGGAGCACACCGGGTGTGCTGGACACGAACACCTCCGCCACACGTCCAGCAGTTCCTTGTGAAGTTTATACCACATTGGTCCCCAAGCCCTCCTCTGTCTCCCTCCCTCAGCTTGTCAAGAGCCCATGTTTACGATCCATACTTTTCCACTCAAATCCCAATGTCTTCTTCTTCAATTTCTATCGCTCCCTCCCCAGCATCCATTGTCTGATCCCCAACCCTAGAGACTTAGATTGTGGGGACATTTTCCTCCATTTTCCAGCTGGTTGGAAGGGGCAGATATGGAGGCATAGTGGGAAGGTGGCTATGAATCACTGATGAGCTAAAGTACAACTAATATGCTCTGAAGTTTCTGTAAACACAAGGTCGTCAGGATCTGCGGTAGAAAAACGAGAGTCAGTGAATGTAACACATGCCTGTGGCACGTGGCAGATTGGG
The DNA here is from genome assembly GCA_963574655.1 of Perodicticus potto. Taxonomy (NCBI): domain Eukaryota; kingdom Metazoa; phylum Chordata; class Mammalia; order Primates; family Lorisidae; genus Perodicticus; species Perodicticus potto. The sequence continues at coordinate 36,730 of CAUYRH010044406.1, forward strand.
GACTGAGCCCTGGCCACCCTGACTGCACAGTCCTCGGGCTACCTGCTGCTCACAGCTCAGCACCAAGATCAACCTGAACTCAAGCCCATTTCTGACTCACACTGTACCGGGCTCCTTACTTAGTTCTTAATGACCGACCGCAGCCACCCTGACTGCACAGTCCTCGGGCTACCTGCTGCTCACAGCTCAGCACCAAGATCAACCTGAACTCAAGCCCATTGCTGACTCACACTGTACCAGGCTCCTTACTTAGTTCTTAATGACCGACCGCTGATTTCACTGATTTTCAGCATTCCATTTCTTTGTCCTGATTTGTCCCCAAACACCTGTGCAATAAGATGCTTTTCTATCAGTGACAGTGGGTTACTCTGGTAGAGTGGAACTCGGATGGGGGCAGAACAATTGTGTGAATTTGAAAATGGACTGCTAATACGCACTCTGAGTTTGAGCTGTTTCTGAAATGTATTGCCTAGGGAGAGTGGCCCCCTTCCTATTTCTGAGAGTCCTTTCAGGGTCCTTTGCTTTTGTCAGCAGGAGGCCACTTATGCTTGAATCCTTGCTTTGTGAGCCTTCTCATCAGCCTAATTTCTCCAGGCCCTGTTTTTAGGGTCAGAAATAAATATTCCTGAACACACCTCCCCCAGATCACGCTGCAGCTGCAGATCCCAGCTTCCGACGGCTCATCCCCCAGGTCTGTGTGTGTCTGGCAGCTCCTTCCTTGTCACCATCATCACCTGCCTTGCCCAGCCTTTCCTCTTGTAGCCCAAGTACACCCAGCACCACACTGTCCTCCCTGACTGGAATGTCTGCTGTTTGCCGTGAACGTTTGGCACATTTGTGTGCATTGCCCTCCCTTTATTTCTGCTCACATAAGCCCCCAGAGGACACCTTTGAGGTCCGTCTGGCCTCTGGGTCTCCATCAGTCTCACCCCACCACTATTTTTCTGGATCTTCCCACCACATCTATCCATACAGTTATCTCTCGTTCTTTATTGTTAACTCGAACCCACTTTTCATAACCTCATCATGGATGAATGAATGTTTGAAAAGGGAAATGTGTCTTCCTTATATACATTTTCTATGAATTCTTGTTTTATGGTCCTTGAATGGCTTGGTTTGTTCAGGAAAACACAATAGAGCACAGATGTGTGGGCCGAGCGTGCTTGCTAAGTGCTATTCTGTACAGGGTGCTTTTAGGCTTATGATTATTCATAACAAAGCACAGATATGTTTTCCTTTGGGAAGGCATTCTCGTTACTTTTGTTCAGATTTATCAAAGGTTGGATTTGTAATCAAAATCCGTGGACTATTTACTAAAAACATCACTCACTAGTAAAATGTATGAATGCATATTAAAGTTTATGAAACTACTTTAATAAAGACGTTGAACCTTTTAAAGGTTGATATCAAACTTTCTCCACTAGCTGAGAACCTGTTGGTTCACATTCTTGTTCAAAGGAGCTTCTATTGTTCTTTCCCTTGAGCCACTGGGAATCCCACTCTGGTAAGAATGTGTTGGCATAGCATAGTGCATTGCGGTGCTACTGGGTGGGACCTTCGCAAAAATGCCTGTTTTGTAGAATTCACTGAGAGATTTAAAAAAAACCCTACTGCATTGTGAATTTCTGTTTCTTCTGGTAACTGTGGCCATAACAATTACCTGACTGATCAAACTGGCAATTGACTCCCTTCCCCTACCCCAAGTGGGTGTGAACTAACAATGCACTCTAGAGAATTTGACATTAGTTATTTTGTTTTTTATTCTTTGGTCTTCCAGTGTTATTGTTTGTAATGGGAAGACCCACAGAGGAAGAGATAATAGCAAGATGCATATTTTCAATTACTAACAACATTCATTTATATTTTCATGTGAAGAGGTTTTAAATACCGGAAGCTTTGGAGTATCATTTCTTGTCTAATATCTGACACACACACACATACACACAGACAAATATACACATAATTCCAGCAAAATGATAGGGTCACATAAATACAGTCAGTTGACTGTGCTGTTTCAGAAGAGTTCAGGGTAAGGTCACATCTGAAAAGTGAGCCCAAGCTGCATCAAGAAAATGCCAACTTGGAATTTCCATTTTTAAGACACCTCTGCCCCCTCAATAAAATATAGGTTATATGATTCCAGAGTGTTCTGTTAGAAAGTTTTGTTTTCAGGGCAGAAGAAAAGGTCTGCAAGTGGTTGTAGCTCATGATGAATATTTAGCGAGAATAGAGGTGGTGGAGGTTTAGCACATAATTTCAACTCATTGCTATACTAAATTAATGATTACATGTTATTTCATACCATATTAGCAAAATTACCACTTATGGAAGTTGATTCCTCTCCCAAATGACTGGACTATTATTTATTTTGATTAATATTTTCTTTAAAAATTGTTACCTGTCAGATATTTTAAAGAAAGCGTAAAGTCACAAGGGTCACTAGTTCTATCTCAAATTGACAACATGAATTTGGTACCTTGCAGGGCTGTGCCTGCATTTTCATTTGCCCATTTGAATTTGGCTGGGGGTGTTAGTCAAGTCATCAGTTGTTACCTGTCTACACAGCTGGTCTAGAGAGTTCTAAAGACTGCATACTGTGGTGATGGTGCTGATTAGATCAGCTAGAATTGACATACAGATTTTCATATCATGCTTTCAACTCTCAGCCACCTTGAAATTGGACTTGATATTTTTTTTACTCACCTGAAAATTCATGTCACCCCTAGTTACTTGTAGGCCACAGTCTAGAAAATTCAGAGAATTTAACTAAATATGGATGGTATTTTAAATAAAGAAACAGAGACATGTACAGGGCACATTTGAATTGGTGGAAAATGGTGTCTGAGAAAGATCTGAGAATGAAGATTCTTAATTGATAGTGAATAACATACTTTATAGAGCACACATAGATGTCCTCCTACTAAGAAGAATAGTGAAAACATTAGTTATCACACAAGGCAAGTTATCTTAGTCAAGATGAACTGATGTGTTCTCATTATAATTGAGAAAAGTGCTTTATTTGCATTTCCTGGTTAGCTATTTGTAGCTAACACCATCAAGTGGGTTAAAAGATGTGCCTCCAAGGTTGAATAAAAGTTGACGTCTATAATATAGAGTATCATAGCTCCCAAGTATTTGGGTTAAAAAAAAAAAAAAGGAAAGAGATTATCTGCTTAGTTCACTAGAATTGGAATCCTGAGCATAGCTCCTGGGGAGGCAATTTCCTAGACACAGTGAACTGATGAGATGTCCATGAATGGATTATTCCTGCTCCCTGAGGAGAGGCCTGCATCCTAGTGGGGCGGTGCTGCTGTAGCCGTTGCAAGGGAGCCACTCACCAGTAAGGATGCCCCAGCCTAGAACAAATGTGACTGATGGTTTTCAGAAGGATAACCTCTATGGGCAATCTTTCTGGGTCTCTTTTTGTCAGATCTCAAAATCAAATAGATGCTGATCTAATCAAAAAATATGTTCAGTTGGGAGTGCCTGTGGCTCAGTGAGTAGGACGCTGGCCTTATATACCGGATTCAAACCTGGCCCCTGGCCAAACTGCAACAAAAAATAGCCAGGCATTGTGGTGGGCACCTGTAGTCTCAGCTACTCGGGAGGCTGAGGCAAGATAATCACCTAAGCCTAAGAGCTGGAGGTTGCTGTGAGCTATGATGTCACAGCAATCTACAGAGGATGATAAAGTGAGACTCTGTCTCTAAAAAAAAAAAGAAAAGAGGGAAAAATAAGTAAAATTGCTTACAGAAGATATTGACCCCTCTTATCTTTATTATATAATGTAAAGATTCATAAAAATAATAAGAAACGCCTGAAGAGTTTGAGTATTCCAACACAAAATGTATAAATAAACAATTTATATTAAGAAGATGGAAGCATTTTCAACATGGCAATAATAACATGGCATAATATAAATGAAAATAAATGCTGTTTTCTGGTGAAAAATAAAAGGAGACTTCTGACTCCATTAATTGCAGCACAAATAAAGGA
>CAUYRH010044407.1:0-12162 GCA_963574655.1 Perodicticus potto
TTTTCTTCCATTCTTGAGATACTTTGCTAAGAAGAATATGTTCCAGCTCCATCCATGTAAACTCGAAAGAGGTAAAGTCTCCATCCTTCTTTGGAGTCTTGGTTTCTATACTTGTCCAAGGTCAACATACATCTTCCAGAGCTTTGTCATTGACGGTCTAGGTTGCTAATACCTACGTAGACATAGTTCAGGTGTACGTAGCAGTAAAGAGTACCTGGCCGCATCTCTGAATGAATTCTAGAGTCAGACCGTTCTGTATTGTGTCCTGGTCACGGCTCTCACCAGCAAAGTGAAGACAGAGATAAAGTGTGACCTCTGACCCGCAGTGGCTTGGCCATACCCTAATAATTAATTTTAGAGTATTGTTTTGAGAGTTAAATCAATCGATACAGCCAAAGTTTTCAACACATAGTAGGTGCCCCATGTGTGTAAATTTATTCTCATCCTTATTTAAAAGACAAATTGAAAGGAAAAGAGTCTTGGGAAGTAACTCACCTTTACCTGGCGTGGCAGGATTCTAAATCCTGTTGGCATTGTTAGTTGTGTTTTACTAGAAATGAAATACCTCATTTGGGAAATGTATGATGGTGACAAAAGAGGTTTGCTGTTCTCAATAAGGTGGCTGGGTCAGTTTGGGTTTTTTGTGGGTAAATGTGACAGCCCTTTAAAAATCTAACTGAAAAGGCCAAAACAGCCAGAGCTGGGGGTGGGGGTTAAAGAGGCTGATAGTAATTATTTTCAAAATTACTTCACTTTAGGAATTTACAAATAAGAGAGGCCATCCAAAGTTCTTTTGTAATACCTGCGGTAGTATCTTAACATTTAAGTCTTGAAGGATAAATAGGAGTTTTCCAGTGGTACTTCAATCCATCTTCATGTCCCTAGCACCTAGCACAGTGTCCAGTCCTCAGAAACCGTCCACATGTGTTTGTTGAATTGAAGACGTTGAACTTGAGGTCAGGGGACCCAAGCACCAGGACTAGATCTGCCATCGCTTTTTTCATTTCTACCACGCAGTTAGTTGCTTTGGGTTGCGACAGTCTTCTTTTTGTGAAGAGAGGGCCTGAACTTTCCAGGACTGAAGAATGAGTGTTTGTCGGGGAAGACCTCTAGGCCTAGAATGCTGCATGTTCACACGGGCCAACAGTAAGTGTTTTTCATGGCAGCCTGTTTCAAAGGTGGAAAAATGCCTTCATAGCAAACTTGGTTTTGTCTCGTCTGGATTGTGTCCAGTCTAAAAATCTGGACAAATATCGTAAACCAACGAAAGTTTGCACACTTCTAAGACCAGTAGCAATTAATTACTTTAAATAGAAGCCCTGTCACTTATAAGCAACATAAATATTTGTATTTTGAACCTCTAAGTACTAGTTGGGTTGACCATTCTGGCCTTAAATGATTAAAAAAAAAATCAGTTGGTCATATTTTAACAGGGAATACATTTATAAGGAAAGAAAGAGTGAGGCCATAGAATAAGAAAACATGGGCCAAAAGGCAGGAGGCCCTGGGTTCAAAACCCAGGAACCAGTTTTCTCACTTGGGGGGGACCTTGGACAAATAAAACTTTGGGGCTCCATTTTCTGTTGGGCGCTAATGAAAATAATAGCCCACAACTTTTCATAGTTATAATGAAGAATACATAAATGAATTCCTAAACACTAAACTTCTTTAAAGTAGAAGACCAGGGTTCTTCAATTTGTATTGCTAACATCTGGTCCAAATTGGGACCATTTGCTGGCTCTGCCTTTCAGGTTAACTGTTTAACCTTTCTAACCCTTAGTTTTTTCTTTTGTAAAATAAGGAGAACAGCACCTACCATGCTGATGACTCTGTACTGTCCGGAAGATGCATAAAGTTTCTTTCACAGAGTCCTAATAGCTGTCTGATTTGAGCAATTACGCCCTACTGATGTCCGTACCCCTACTGTGCATCCGATGTTATTTTGTGGGTGGGTGTGCAGACTTTTCGCAGATGTTAGTTTAATTATTACTCTTGCAGATCCTAACTTTTCATTTTAAGGTAACTACAGTTTGGTTTAAGTGAAAATTGGACAACCTTGGAACAGGACTTGAAGGACTTGGTTTATGGGAGAGTTGGAAAGTCCCTCCCCAGTGCTCTGATTTTGGTCAGGCAAAAGTACAACAATTTCGCCTTCTCTTCCCTTAAACACCCACCCCCTGCCGGCCCCCACTGTCTTCCTACCCTTACCAATGGCTTTCTAGAAAGCACTTTTGAGAAGAGGAGGCTGTCTTTAATTTTGTGCAAAGGTGAAGCTGTGGCTGCAGGGAGCAGGGCTTTGGGGCTGGGTCACTTTGTAACACTTCCCACATGACTTTATCAATGGGTGGGCCGTGAAAACTTAGCCTGTGTTTTTGTACACCCCCCCCCCCCCAACCACCCAACCTGCCCAAGTGTTAGTTTTTCAAAGCCAGAGAAGTTTCAAAGGGCTGAACCCAACACAGGGGCCTTTCTTCACGCTTTGATTTTCTGCTGATTTTCTGCCCGTTGAGTGTTTGTCAATGAGTTCGAGTTTCACCTCCTCTGAGCCTATGAGTCCCAGGAAGTCCCTGGAGGTATGGGAAGTTATCTTTGATTAAAAGAAGGAGAAATTTGTGTCTGGGCCTAGACTCACCAGACTGTTTTGTTTTGTTTTGTTTTTTGGCCTGTTTTGTAAAAGTCTTGTAATGCACCTTTTATCATGGATAAACCCAAATTCCAGGATACTGGCTTCAGACTTTTGATTAAATGAGATGCCTAGCACGTGTGTGGCACTTGGTACATTGAGGGCAGGTCAGTCAGTCCTGTTGCATTAACTTTTTCAAACAGTGCCTTTTCTTTTCCTTCAGAGGCTGAGAGTTTGGCTGAGTGTCAATTAACTAATTAACACTCATAGGCGCTTCATTCTCTGTTTTAAGTGACTCACAGACTTTTGTAAGCACCTAAGATCTAGTGAAGTCAGATCATTTGAAACCCGTCCAGTCCCATCACTTACTGGCAGAGTGACTCCCGCAAATCACTTTAATCTCTATGAAAGTTAGGGTGGCTTACCAGGTTAATTTTTTATGGCCGTTTCTCCTATTAGCCTTTGGGCCACTTAAAGGTTGGAACTTAGCCTCCTTCACTAAGTAGCCTGCTTAGTACCCAGACCATAGCTGGAGCCAGGTTTGTCTGCCTGCAATAATTTATGTGGGCAGCCTCAACCCGGTTTGGGTATGGAATAGTTGTTTAGTAAATGTTACCTGTTATTACTCTGTGTGCCATTTGTCTACTTGTATGCCTCTGTAGCAAAGGTTAAAACTATATTCTTAGAATAGTCATCAGTTTTGTGACTGTCCGTGTTGGAATCACAAAACTGTGCTGATTTTTTCCATGAGTGGACTCAGCCTCTGGGCTTTAGAAACATCTCTTCGTGTAAAGGTCAAGTCAAGCCTCCCACCCTGTGGGATTCCTTTAGTGTCCCTAGTAGAGTTGCCTTTTGTACCCTCCTTATGCTCCACACTTACATCAGTCATCACACTGGAACAAGCGTAGTGCACTTGTTCTTGTGACTGTCTTACAGCACCATGCACTTCTTGAGGGCCGAGTACTGTGATGTATTCACCTCGAGAATCCCATCGTCTGACACTGGGAACTCCCTTGAAGTGAAATGATATTACCACTCCAGTGGTTGGTAATAAAGATCGTGCAAGTGTTAGAAACGGGGACTCCGCTTTTGTAGAAGAACCTCTCCTCTGCGTCCTGCAGAAGCCAGGCATGGTGCTGGGTCTCCTGAGGGCTCGCTGCCCAGTTGGGGGAATGTTTATGCTTTTTTCCATCAACTGAAGAGAATCTGTGGTTGTTGTCTTCCGGGATCAAAGACTAGATTTGACTGGCATCACCCCCAATAATACTACAAGTTGGTAAGGAAGAAAGAAAAAGCCACTGGGTTTTCTAAATGCCATCTCAGTGCCTTTCAAAAAAATAAATAGGACATACCCAGCTCCAAGTTGTGGTCTGTTTGTGGTCATCATTCACATATTCAGAACTGGAAACCCTCTGCATGCCATAGACAAAGAAAGAAAGAAAAAAGATTTGGACTGTTCCCAGTTGGAGACAGGGCAAAGGAGCTGACCAGTTTCTTCCCTAGCCATCTGTGGGACTTTTTTTTTCCCTTCTCCCTTTTCATATTTACTCAGGGTCCACGGTGACCCCAGACCGTGCGTGACATTACCCAGAGCTGGTGTCTTGACTTTCTTCCAACTAAAACTTCCTGGACTGATTTTGACTGTTTGTCTCTTGCCCCTCTGGACTGTAAGCTCCCTGAGGGCAGGGTCTGGGGTCAACTTTGTATTTTTTTATTCCTCGTACTTATTATATATAGTTAAGACTCAATAAATATTTGTTGAATGAATGAATGCATTAACTTAGTATATGGTCTCCGCATCGCAGAGTTGGGGTTTCATTCTTCCCATCAAACAGAGGAGAAAGGGAGCTTTGGAGATGTGAAATGACTTCAGTAGAAGCGAGCGGCATTAAGATCATTAACCCAGTTCTGTCTAACTACAAAGCTCTTTTATATGTGTTTTATTGTCCATAGAAACATATGTTTTACAGGCCTATCATGTGAACACTATTAAAAAGAGAGCTAAGGGCCTAAGAGTATAGCACAAATGAACAGAACTTGGAGTCTGTTCCCTTCCTGAGTTTATTAGCAACGCTTCGGCTCCTAGGCACCACAGAGGCTGCAGCTGAACTTTTTTACTGTGATGTGTACAGCTTTAAAAGCGGACTATTAATATCATACTGCTGGCTTCTCAGCTACTTCTGATAGCCAACTTGGTCGCATTTCAAAAGGCTTAAGCAGAGGCATGAAGATGGTTTACGCCAATGTGATTATCTCTCCCAGGGCCCCAGCCCCCAAAGATCAGCTGAAGCCAGAAGGTTCATCCGCTGCCTACCCCGGCCCCCTCCTCCACTGCAGAGAGGTTGCAAGACCTAATGGTGATTGCCTTTCCAGGCAATGTGTGTTGACTTTGAGAAGGTCAGGCACAATACTGTGGTGTGTTGCTGTTCTTTCTTTTCAAAGCACCAGTATGCGTTTGATAAAGTAAATTGTTGTTCTAGCAGGAAGCAGTTAGGGGTCACAAAATAAATAGCCGTAGAATTCAAATAAATCCAAAGAATAAAACCAAATAAATCCATGTGTGTATGCACAGTGATACATAAATACACTTTTTAGAAAGTGAACAGTTTTATCGCTGCCGGTCTGGACCAAAGTAATTGAAAAATTGTGGAGTTCATGGTACATTTTTTTTAAGAGGAGGTCTGGGGCTTTGAGCAACATGACGTGAATTTGGTTCTTTTCGAAAAACATGAAAATGGAATTTTATCTTTTAAGCAACTGCTTATCTTGGGATTTTTCAGCTAATGAAATTCACATTTGGATGAAACCAATTTGCAAAGTGAAATTGAGGATTTAGCCATGGAGGGGCGGGGGTGGACTAGGAGGTCTTGAAAGAGCTCAATACTTTTCCCTAAGACTCTGTACTCTCACTTAGAGATGGAAGATGGTGGTGTTTAAATGATGCTTCAATGCGAAAATGGATATATAAAGTACCCAACACCTTGGGAGTGCACAGTCAGTGGTGGCTGTGATCACTAAGGTGATTTTTTGGTGATCTTCCTAGTCCTGAGATTCAAAGTCCTAGTCCTTTTACTCTGGGAGGTGGCATTACAGCCGTGGTTTTCAACCGTTTTTATCTCACCACACACTTGAACCTATAATTAAACCTGCAACGCACTCAAGTTACCTTGATCAAAAAAAAGCAGTAAAAAGGCCGGTGCTGTGGCTCATGCCTGTAATCTCAGCGCTCTGGAAGGCTAAGGCAGGTGGATCGCTTGAGCTCAGGAGTTTGAGACCAGCCTGAGTAAAGGCAAGACCCCATCTCTAAAAGTGGAAAAACTAGCTGGGTGTGGTGGGAGGTGGTGGGGGTGCCTGTAGTCCCAGCTACTTGAGAGGCTGAGGCAGGAAGATGTCAAGCCCAAGAGTTTAAGGTTGCTGTGAGTTGTGATGCCACGGTACTCTACCCAGGCTTGGCAGAGACAAGAAAAAGAAAGAAGAGTAAAAAAAAGAATATGTGTACTATGCTTTGGACTTCTTTCGATCTTTAAAAATTTTTGCAACACACCTGAGGTCCTCTCCCGGCACCCTGTTGAAAATCACTGCGTTAGAGCTTGGTGTTGCTCTTGGGAACCGGGGAGGAAGATTACGTGTTCCGAGTAAGAGCATGGAGTCTATACGTACTGTCTTCTTGGAGTGAAGGGGGCTGCTGCAGAGCATGAAGCTGGAGAAATACCCAGCTCGTGAGAACTCCTACGGCTATACTTGGAGATTTCATCTCTCCCTGTGCCTTTGGGAGACTTAGCAAGGCAGTGGCTTATTCCTGGGCAGAGCCCTTCAGCGGGAGCAACAGGTGCATCTTCGTGGGAGGCTGTGGGAGCTGTAACACTGAGGAGGAGGCCATTGGAGTGTCCAAGCAAGAAATTATTTGCAGGCCTTCCTTTTTTTATTTGAGACAGAGTCTCACTTTGTCGGCATCATAGCTCACAGCAACTTCAAACTCTGGGGCTCAAGTGATTCTCTTGCCTCAGCCTCCCCAGTAGCGGGTATTACAGGTGCCTGCCAAAATGCCCAGGCATTGTTTTTGTTTAGCAGGCCCTGGGCCACGTTCAAACCCACTGGCCCCAGTGCATGTGGCGGGCACCCTAACCACGGAGCTACAGGCGCCCAGCCTGGGGGCTTTTCCTTTTTGTGTCAGGGTTTTTGAGGACTCTTGCTGGCAAGTGGTGGACTCCGTTTGTCATGACCTTTGAGAGAATGGCATCTGAACTGGCTACAGATAACCGGCAGCAGCTGCAAGAGCTGCCTGGTGCTCCCGGCTGCCCCAGGGCTCCTGTCCAGGTCTGCAGGCAGCAGGGTTGAGCTTAGCTCTGCTCAGTCTTCTTATTAGTAACTCTCTAAGAGTGAAAGAAAAGGCTTGAAATGGCGTTGATTGAGCAGCTACTATGTGCTAGCTACCGTGCTTTAGGTCTTAGGTGCTTTGATCCCACTTAGTCATCACCACAACTCATTTTACCACGGGGAGAGTGAGGCTCAGCGGGAAGGAGCGGGGACCAGAAACCACACCGTCAGGTGGTGGTGGAGCTCAGTTCAAATCTAGGTTATTTGCCTCTCGGGCTGCACAGCACAGCCTCGGCATGAACTTCTCAAAGGAGAGACGATTAAGACCTTAGAAATGTAAGGGATATCCTTAGATTTAGGGCTCTATTAGTAATTATTATGAAAAGGGTTTTAATTTTTAGCTGAATGTTTGTTGTAGAGCAGAAGGCAAACTCCCTCCTCGCTGCCTCCCTCTGAGCTCTTGGGCAGGAGAAAGAACAGTGTCCCTGCAAGGTGATGAGACGGGGAAGGGAGGCGTAGGGAGCTCTCTATCGGCTGCAGATGGCTACAATCAAAGGGATGAAGGCCGCCCTCCGGGTTATTGAGGCCTTTGCTGTGGGTTACCCCTCTTTGGCTTCCTTACACTGACAGTTTTTCTCCCCTTGTGTTCTGTTTTGCTGCCTGCCATGGTTCTACCCTGACCAGCGAGCCTGCCCTTCCTCATCATCGAGACAAGCACCATCAAGCCGTACCACCGAGGGTTTTACTGTAATGACGACAGCATCAAATACCCGCTGAAGATCACGGAGACAATAAACGACGCTGTGCTCTGCGCTGTGGGGATCGTCATCGCCATCCTCGCGGTAAGCGCACCGACTCTGCCATGGTCAGCTCTGTCCGCCTTTCTCTGTGTTATAAGTGGTAAAGGACGTCCGAGCCAAAGTCTTGTACCAAGTTAGCAGAGACTTCTACCAAGTAGAAGCCAATAAAACCAGCAGAAACTGCTGCCAAGTAGAATTTCATGTGATTGACACTATTTATTTCATGCAGTTAATACTATTACTGAAAGCCAGCCTTTCCTGTGAAATACACACGTATATGGCTAAGCACTCTTCTAAAATATTTCACATGCATTATCCTCATCACAATCTCATGAAGTCTAGATATTCTTGTCTTTAGACTATGAATTAAGAAACTGAGGTCCACAGAATAAAAATAATTTGCCCAAGGTCATGTAGTTAATAAGTTGTCAAGTTGAGATCTGGATTTGGTTGTTTCTTACCCCAGAGTGAAGCTCTGAGCCACTGTGCTATAAAGTCGAGCCTCGGAGAGGATAAAATAACCTTGTCGGCTTTTGCAGGCGTTTACTGTGTTTTCTCCACGCCTTTGCTCTTCTGCTGTACTAGTGACAACACCACTGATATTGTCTGTCAGATTGTGGAGTGCCCTTGGAGGTGGTGCCAAGGTAATTAGGACTTGGAATCCAGAGCAATAGGTTCTAGCCCTGGCCCTCTACAATGTTGTATACAACCAAAGGATTACCATCTTGCTTTACAGCATTGCAATAAGCAGTAAAAGATTAGATTGCGAATATTAAAATACTTTGCAAACTCTGAATTGCTGAGCAGATTACTCATACACAGATGTGAAGTCCAGATTTACACATCTAGGTCTTTCCTCCAAGGGTAAAACCCTCACTGATGATAATGCAGAAACGTGCTGTGGACTTTGACAAGGACCAGGGTTACTTTGAGCAACAGGAGCCTCATCCTTGGGGCCCTGCCTAGAAGGTCACCACCCTGTTTTAGATGTGTCCATATGGAAAATAGGGGAGGGAGAGGAAGATTAAAATCCATTCTTAGAATTTGTGAGTTCTATATTCTTACAGCTGTCTTCTCCACACCTCCAGTACTTTCTAAGTTTGTTCCTTGCTCTTGAATCCCCGCCATGCAGGTGAAAGAGGTAGATCTTATGCCCAGCAGGGTCATAACTTCTCATCTGTAGGTCCTTGAATTGTCCTTCGGTTGAGCATAGCCTGGAAACTTCTCTTTGGCCTGTGTCCAGAGCCAAAGAGGGAGATAGTTAAGCGATCCATGAATGGATTAATAAATTGTGGTACTTGTACACCATGGAATATTATGCAGCCTTAAAGAAAGATGGAGACTTTACCTTTTTTGTGTTTACATGGATGGAGCTGGAATATATTCTTCTTAGCAAGGTATCTCAAGAATGGAAGAAAAAGTATCCCACGTACTCAGCCCTACTATGAAACCAATTTATAGATTTCATATGAAAGCTGTAACCCAATTATAGCCCAAGAATATGGAGAAAGGGGAGGGAGGGTAAGGATGGGTGGAGGGAGGGTAATTGGTGGGACCACACCTACAGTGCATCGGGTACATGTGAAATTTACTAGGTGCAGACTATAAATGTCTTAACACAATAACTAAGAGGGTGCTGTGAAGGCTGTGTTAACCAATTTGATGAAAATATTTCAGATTGTATATAAAACCAGCACATTGTACCCCATGATTGCATTATGTACACAGCTATGATTTAATTAAAAAAAAAAAAAAAGAATACTAGATATGACTGGTCTGGTGGGTGGCTCACACCTGTGATCCTAGCACTCTGGGGGCCTGAGGCGGATGGATTGCTTGAGCTCAAGAATTGGAGACCAGCCTTGCAAGACCAAGACCCCATCTCTACTAAAAGCAGAAAAACTAGCTGGGTGTTACGGCGGGCTCCACAATAGTACCAGTTATTCCGGAAGCTTGAGGCAAGAGGATCGCTTGAGCCCAAGAGTTTGACGTTGCTGTGAGCTATGCAACCACTACCCTTTACTCAGGGCGACAGTGAGACTCTGACTCAAAAAAAAAAAAAAAAGAAAGAAAGATACTAAATATGAAATAAGGGCTATTATTCTATTATTTCCATTATGCAGATAGAGACTCTGAACTCAAAAAGGTTAAATGACACGCTCAAAGTCCACAGCTAGTAAAAATTGGGGTTCCAGCCTGTGCCTGGCTTATTTCAAAGCCATGCTTCCACCTTTCAGACTGACATTTCAGGATCGCCAGCCCATCCAGAAGAGCTGCCCAGGGGAAGGTACTTAGCTTACCTTGCCTGCTCTAGAGCATGTGTAAGCTGCTGATGTTACATGAACCACATTTCACCAAGTTTTTCTTTTGGACTGGCCCACTCTAGGGGTTGGTTGTAAACTTTGAGACCCCTCTTTGTTTTTTAATAACATCGTAAACCAGGCACACAATCAACAGCTTGAATTGGGGGAGGGGGAAGGGAGGCTAGTAGAATTCTTTCCAACCTTTAAAAGAAAAACAGTCCATTTGGCAACTGTAGTAGTTTCTTAAAGGTGGACTAAGGATCTTTGTGTTCAAAAACTGAAAACTGAAAGGTCTAATTTTACTATTTGCTCCAAATTGACAGTTGTGGGATTGAGTTCTCCAGAAAGAATGGCTGTCCCTGAAAAACACGTTTGTCATGGAAGGCAAATAATTGCATAGGATCTTACACTGAGGTTTGAACAGGTGTTTTTGACAGTTGGAGGATTAGTGAATTGAAGGCTTTAAGGGAACTTACTACACCCAGGAGCGTGCTGAGATAAAAGCAGCACAGGGGCAGGAATACCTCGTGCTTTTTACTCTCTCTCCATGGGATTGTTCCTGGCGTGCCCAATGCGCTGCTTCCAAGCACAGTGCTGTGGAAAGAGACACTGTTCAGAGAATCTCCAAGCTACATGAAGTAGGTAAATCATTGGATTCGCCAACCCTCATTCTCTTCACCTGTAAAATGGGAGTGGTGTTTGGATTCTCCAAGAGGATTGCTGTAAGAATCAAATGTGTGCACCAGAGTGCCTGGAAATGCACTTTGCAGCAGTGGGCCGGCTGGAACGTGCAGATTCTTTTAATATGGGAGTGTTCCTGCCTTCTGACCCGACTCTAGGATGGGCAAAGAAAAATGCTCAAGTAGCTCCTTGGGGTTCCACGAGTCTCTTCTCATCCTTCCATCCCCAAGCGAAACTTAGGTCAGCATCTCTTCTCCTCCCGCTCGCCAAGTCCAACCTCTTTCTCCTCCAGGGATGCCAGCATTTTAAAGGAAAATCTGCTGGAGAGCTCGGCTGTATCTTGCCCCTTTCCTCATGTCATGCCAGTGTTTTAATGATAGCTCTTCCTGCCCTCGCAGGTTTCCTTGAAATAGTCGTGTGCTATGGCCTCATTTATAGGACATGTAACAGCGTTGCTTCCCATTCCCCTGCGATGTCAGCAAAGTAAGTTTTTAGTAGATAGTGTTTTCCTACAGGTCATAGAAACGACAGCCAAGAAATTAAGTCAGTAATTGTTATCTCTGGGTCAAGTGCTGCCGTGTGCCAGGGAAACGTGTGATTTGTGTTGATACATTTCACCACTGAAGAAACCCCAAGCATACCAAGCTAGCTACTTTTGTGGTTTTCAGTTGAGCATGGGGTTTGGTTCCTCTCTGACCTCTCTGCTGCGGAACTGGTGGCAAGTTAATTCACCTCCTTGAACCTCAGTAAACTCATGTTAAGTGGAGATAATGTGTCTACTTTCTAAGGTTTTGAGAATTAAATGAGCTATGTGTATAAAGTAACTCAGCTCCTGGCACATACAGAATGCTCAGGCTGGGCGCCCGTAGCACAGTGGTTACGGCGCCAGCCACATACACAGAAGGTGGCAGGTTCAAACCCAGCCTGGGCCAGCTAACCAACAATGATAGCTGCAACAGAATGCTCAGTGGTTGTTAACTATATTTATTTTTCTAATTTCTATTTATTTATTCATTTCTTTTCTTTTTTCTGTCACCCTGGGTAGAGTATGCTGTCGTCATAGCTCACAGCAACCTCAACTCTTGGGCTCAAGAAATCCTCTTACCTCAGCCTCCTGAATAGCTGGGACTACAGGTGCCCGCCACTATGCCTAGCTAGTCTTTCTGTTTTTAGGAGAGACGGGGTCTCACTCATGCTCAGGCTGGTCTTGAAATTGTGAGCTCAAGGCTTGGCGCCTGTGGCTCAAGTGGCTAAGGCACCAGCCACGTACACCTGAGCTGGCTGGTTAGAATCCAGCCCGGGCCCGCCAAACAACAATGACAGCTGCAACCAAAAAATGGCCGGGCATTGTGGGGGGCTCCTGTAGTCCCAGCTACTTGGGAGGCAGAGGCAAGAGACTCACTTGAGCCTAGGAATTGGAGGTTGCTGTGAGCTGTGA
>CAUYRH010044408.1:0-12374 GCA_963574655.1 Perodicticus potto
CTCCTGCTTTTTTCTGTTTTCCATTTGCTGGAATATAGATGACCATCCCTTCACCTTGAGTCTAAATTTATCTTTTAAGCTAAGGTGAGATTCTTGTATGCAGCAGATATCTGGCCTGAGTTTTTGTATCCAGTCAGCCAAGATATGCCTCTTTAGAGGACAGTTTAAACCATTCACATTAATAAAGAATAATTATAAATCTTTAGAAAGTCCAGTGGGAATTTTTGATCCTTTCGCCATTGTGGAAGTTGGAAATGGAACGAAAGTTTCTGAGTGAGTTTACTTTTGTGGTGGAGGATTATCTTCATACAATAACTAAGAAAATGTCATGAAGGCTATGTTAATCAGTTTGATGAAAATAGTTCAGATTTTATATGAAACCAGCACATTGTACCCCTTGATTGCACTAATGTACACAGCTATGATTTAATAATAAAAACAATTTTTTTAAAAAGCTGCATTGGAACAAACAATAAAGCAGGACTATAACACTTGTTCTGTGTCCCCAGAGAAATAGGAGAGGCTGTTTCTCAATGGACAATGTTTAGGCAAGTGATCAACATCTTCCACCCACCATTAACTTGAATAAACTAGCAATTGCTGTCAAAAAAAAAAAAGTATTTAATTTCTCCATCGTAAATGAAACTCAGTTTGGCTGGATATAGGATTCTGGGTTGCAAGTTATTTTGTTTTAGGTTATTGAAAGTCGATGACCATCCTCTTCTAGCTTGAAAGGTTTAAGCAGAGAGATCTGCAGTTATTCTAATGTTCTTCCCCTTGTAAGTTCTGGTTTTAAGCCAGAAAATCTTCTCCTTCATTTTAACTTTAGCGGAGTAAACTACAATGTGCCTGGGGGATGTCTTATTCGGGTTAAGTCGTGCTGGGGTTCTGAAACTATCTGCTATCTGAATTTCAGAGTCTCTAGGTATGTCTGGAAAGTTCTCTTTCTTAATCGGAAGAAGAAGGGACTCTGGGTCTTGTGAAGCCAGTTTGTTGCTTTCAGGTATCCCTATAAGATGAATATTTGTTTTCTTTGAGTTATCCCAGAGCTCTCTGAGAGAATGATCTGTTTTTGCCTTCCATTTCTTTTCCTCTTTGAGCATTTGGGAGCATTTGAAAGCTCTGTATTCAAGGTCAGAAATCCTTTCTTCCACTTGCTCCATTCTGTTACTGAGGGATTCTACTGTATTTCTCAGATCTTTGAGGGCTGCAACTTCTTCTCTCAATGTGTCAAAATCTTTGGTCATTTTATCCTTGAATTTGTTGAATTCTTGGTTGAATTCTTGAGACATCTTTCAGATTACTGCTTGAAATTCTAGTTCCATGTTTTCCTCCATTCTGTTGATCTTATTTGCTATCCAGACTCTAAATTCAATTTCTGACATCTCAGCCTTTTGTTTATGCATTGAATCTTGTGCTGTGTCTAACTTATTGTTCCTTGGGGGAGTTGATCTACTCTGATTATTCATATTGCCAGAGTTTGTCTGTTGATTCCACCTCATGATTGTTTTTCGCTGTTGTCCCTGGCCGTTCTGAGGGTTGGAGAGGTGTCTCTCCAAGATTGGACCCCATCGGGATTACTTTATCTATCACTGGATATTTATAGGAAGTGACCTTGTGTAGCTGATATGGGGCTGCCCCAGCCAGGGAGTTTTGGCTGTGGGAGCAACTCCTGAGTGGTACACACTGATACAGCAGGAAGGCTGGGGAAGGTGCACATGATTCTGGAACTGCCTAGTGTCCGGTGACTTTGGCAAAGAGAGCCTGTGGTTCCAGCAGTCTCTGGCCAGGCAGAGGGTTCTGCACAGAGGTAGTGAGGGTGTCGGAGGGAGGGTGTGAGGTCACGTGACTTCCCGAGACCCCAACCAGATGTGGGGTCCAGTGTGGAGGCAGTGAGGGCATGGTGGGGAGGATGCAGGTTGCATGGCTTCCAGAGCCCCTGGCAAGGGCAGCACTTTGAGGTCGTGCAAGCTCAGTGGAGACTCTGGCGGCATGCAGACCCGCCTGCCCAGGTGGCCTGGCCCCCTGAGGGGTCGCACGCTCAGCAGAGACTCTGGTGGTGGGCAATCCCAATGGCCCAGGCGGCCCAGCCTGCTGGGAGGTCGTGGGCACTCAGCAGAGACTCTGGCCTTGTGAGCGGTTGTGGGGGGAAGCTTGGTGCAGCTCCCCTCAGTGGAGTCTCCTGTGGAGTGAGGCGCTTGGTCCCACCAACAAAAACGGGGGACACTGCTTGAGAACCTCCTCTCACAGTCTCAGCAGGGGATAGACTTCTGGTTAATCAGGTAAAGAGGGGAAGGGTGCACTAAAAGTTCAGAATGGCAGGGAAAACTTTAGTTCAATTTTTTCTGCCTAGCAAGAGAGTGTTCAGAGACACAGCAGGGTCTCTCAGGGGAAGCAGTTCTCACTTCCCACAGCACTCTCCCATGGGGTGAGATTAGAGGTCCACAGTTCACCACTCATCTGTAGAAAACCTGCAGGAGCAAATGACAAGAACAAAGAGAGGAAACAAAAAAATCCAAAAAAGACCACAGCTTTCTTGGGAGAGGAGACGGATCATTTTCCTTTCAGATGAATTTTGTACCTGAAGCTTTCTTTCTTGGAATAGCAGCTTGTCTCAGCAGAGGTGACCAGCAGTTATCACTTCTCTCTCGGCTGGGTTCCCAGTCTTCTGCTTAATTGGGCATTTTATGGACACTATCCTTCCCTTTGGATAGGAGCCTCTTATGGAAGCTGCTTCCAGTCGGCCATCTTGCCCCTCTCCTCTTACTATTCTGTTTCTCTTTGTTGTTTTTAAGATGATTTATTTGATAATTTATCCACCATTTTTTGTTGTTTCCCATGGGCAGATTTATCTGTAAAAGATAGCCTCCCATTACCAGAAATTGGAGTTCTAGAAGTTTTTCCATTTTCGAGAGGCATTGTATCAAACATATCTGTGGTCACTAGCCATATATGTCACTTGAGCCTTTGAAATATGGATAGTTTTTTTGAGATGTGCTATGAGAGGAAGATATATGCATATGTGATAGACTTAGAAGATTTATTATGGGCCATGCCTGGTGGCTCATACCTGTAATCCTAGCACTCTGGGAGGCCAAGGCAGGTGGATTGCTTGAGCTCAGAAGTTTAGGACCAGCCTGAGCAACAAGACCCTGTCTCTACTAAAAATAGGAAAAAATATCCAGGCATAGTTGTGGCCACCTGTAGTCTGAGCTACTCAAGAAACTGAGACAAGAGAATCCCTTGAGTCTGAGTTTGAGGCTGCTGTGAGTTACAGAGATGCCATGGCACTCTACCCAGGGTGACAGAGTGGGATTCAGTCTCAAAAAAAATGATTTATTATGAAAAAATGTAAAATATCTCATTTATAAGTTTTATGTTGGGAACATACTGAAATAAAATTTTGGCTACATTAGGGTTAAATAAAATAAATTATTAAAATTATCTTCACCCATTTGTTAAATTCTTTTATTAAATATGGCTTCTACCATATTTAAAATTACATATGTGACTCAGATCTGTGTCTCATAATATTTCTATTGGACAATACTGATATATACTGTTTAATTTTTTTTCTGCTTAACATCGTAGCACAAGCATCACTGTGCATGCCACAAAGAATCCTTCAAGATTGCCAGTTTTAATAGCTAGTTAATAACATTTAGAAGAAGGTGTACTGTAGCAATAGAAACTTCCTGCATGTGTATGTCCATACACACACTACTTTGTTTTTCTTGCTGTAGCAAGTAGATTCTGTTCAGTTATTTAGCAAACATTTGATAACTATATGTTTCATGTTCACTGGGTCCTTTCCTCATTGTCTCACTTTTTCCCTTCCTTTCTGCCTTCCTGCATTCTTTACCAAATATTGCTGAGGGCTCTGGTAGGTAGTGTTATGTAATGAATAAGAGTAATTGCCTCTGGCCAGATTGTGTTCAAGTCCTTGCTTCTTCACTTAGCAGCTGTATTACTTTAGGCAGGTTACTTAACCTCCGGTTATCAAATTTTTCAATAAGATGAAGATTGTAGTTGTAGTTAGCACATAGAATGTGTAAGTAGTTAACAGGATATAACTGATTTTATCAATACATTCCAAATAGTGCCTAGAACATATGAAGTACCATGTAAGTAAGTTGTATTAGCAATGTCTGCTACCTACTAACAGTCTAGACAATGAAGATAGGCACTGGACAAGTTACTACAAATATGCTAAGTATTACAGAAAAGCAACCTCTGAGAGAGAAACCAATGGCTAAGATGTGCTTATTATCCTCAGTTCACCTTGGAATAGAGGAGAAAACATGAATGACAAGAAAATAAATAATCCTAATACTATGTACAATAAGCTAACTGCTAACAGGATCTGTATTCAAAACACTGTAGTACAGAATAGGCAGGGACTCCCAGCCCATCATAGTTTATAGAGACAGTATTCTCTTGCTAAGTCTCCTTAACTCTAGTCATTGGCTTGTGTGTATGGATGTGAATGTAGTCAACAAAATAAAGTACCTAATGTATTCACAAGTATGTTGGCAGCTTATTTGCACCAGCTGGCTACATTTTGGACAGAGAGCAGAGTACATGAGTATTTTCATGTGCTGATTCTGGGAATAAAGGCATAGGAGACAGTTTAGCAAACAAAGGATTGTCTTTCACAATAGAAGTGTGAACAGGGAAGATTTAGTGCAGGGATGATTTTCTTCTACTGGAGATGTCCAATTATCAAGCAAGATGCTGAATATACTAAGAATGAAAGAGGCTCCAATTTTACCAAACGAAGTAGGAAACTTTTCTGTTACAATGAGAAAAAACTAAAGGCTTAAACTGGGAGCATAAGAAAGATGTTGAGAATTTGAGAATTTTTAAGTCTGACAGAAAATACTCTTGCTTTTATAATGGGGGGAAAAGGACAATGTAATGATTAAATTTGATAGAATTGCTAGTTAGTTGAATTATCCAATCAAAGTATAATGTTGCAACTTTCTGTGTTTCTAACTTTTTTCTGGTGATAAGAACTACACTTACACTTTATTCAAGTCTTGGATCTGACAAATTAATAGTCAATTTACTCTGCAAAAACAACTTGACTAAAAGCTCATCTTTGTACTGAAAAAAATGTATCAGTGAATGGAGGGCTTTCTTAAAGTTATTTCCTCTCTTCATACCACTTCCATCTTAAACCAATAGAAGACATAAATGCTTATAAATGAATAGTGATGAAAAGCGTAAAGATTTTGATTTAAATCTTGTAATGTGATTTATTTTTAACATTGCTTTGTCATTCAAATAATGCTGATGATGTTTTATTTGTTTTTCTTCACTTTTTCACTGGGAAGTCCAAATGTTTGTATTAATGCATCCAGATTAATGAAAACAGCAGTGAAATACACCTGCTCATAAATCTCTTTGTGTTAGTGTATTTTGACAGGTAAAATGCATTATATATCTAATTTCCACTGTGTTTCTTTTTTACCCCAATTTATAGCAATTCCAAAAAGGATGAAGTAAGGGACATAACTTATTCTATAATATGTTATTCTATTTGCATTTATTTTGTACACTCATTTCCAATTTAATTATACTACCAGCTTTCTTATGATTTATAATTATACTTAGTGTTTGGATATATATTTCTGTCTGCATAAAAAATACCCTGATGAATGTGGGCTAATATCTTTCAAAATTAAGATTCTTTGTTCTTTGAAAATATTTAACATGCCAAAACTTTTAACACAATTGCTGCTTGGAATAGATATAAATTTGTCTTAAGGCAGTGATGAGTAATAAAACAAAGGTACATATGTATAATCGTGAAAATATATCACTAAGAGATCCTGTGGTTACTCGATATCTCTCTCAAGTTTGTGGGACGAAGATAGAGAGGTCTGGTCCAGCAATTCTTAAAAAGGGTCACTCCTTAATGGCCCAGGGAACATGTGGCAATCTCTGCACAGTTTGGTTGTCACAACTACAAGTGGGTAGAGGGCAGGGCTGCTACTGAAAATCCTACAGTGCCCAGGACAGTGCCTTACTTTAGCAAAGTGTTACCTGTCCTAAATGTAAGTAGTGCCAAGATTGAGAAACCTTGGTCTAAGCTGATGAAAATAATTTTAACTTTATAACTTTTTTCTTTAATATGGACATCCATGTTCCTCCAGTTATACTAACCCTTGTCAAAGCTTCCCAAGCAATATCTCAGCTAATTATTTGAAAAGTGAATGCTACAATATCTCTCTGGCTTGGTCTAAATAATCAACAGTCCTGAGAAATTCAGGTGACTGAGCTGATCCCCTCCGGATCTTCACGGGCACATTTACACATTCGCAGATACACGCCCTCACTTTGTGTACCACAACATATAGCCTGTATCTCTTACCTACATCCAGGTATCACTGAAGTTGCTGCCCTTATCCTGACCTGTTGGTTTTTTGTGGCTTTTTTATAAACCTATTGAGAATGTAGGAAAGAGTGCAGTGGCACCACTGTGAGTAGTTGCTTGTTTTCCAAAGTAGCTGCAATTTTTGCCAAGTCTAAACTCCCGCGTGCCCTGGCTTTGAACACCTGTTTCAATGCATTTCCTGTGGAGATAAGTTGATCTGCGTTTCCTTTCAGGAGTTCCGCTGTCTCTGGACTACCATTCCCGATGGTTTACACGACAAGGAAAATGACACTGAACTATACAAATGTATATATGTATAATTTGTACCACCAACAAATTCTATGTTGAGTCTCTGGGACAGGAAATTCAATAATTTAATAATTTTGTGTTCCAGAGACTATTTCTGCAGACCATTCCAGGTACTCGTCTTTTACATGTACGAGAAATGTGTGAGTAGCTTCTTTTGAAAAAAGCAGCAAGGGAGCTGGTGAGGTTTTACATTCTAGATGTTTGGAAAGCAAAGTTTCAAGGGAAAAGGAAGAGATGTCATGGAGCCTGCCTCTATTCACTCCAATGCCTTAATTTCTGGTGCTGAATGTCAATAACTTGATATAAAACTGCCAAGTATTTACAGCATGCAAAGCATTCGTGTGGAACCATTAATAGAAGGAAAAACAAAAACCTCTTTGGCTCAAAAGAGGTTTTAACTTCCTCAAAAAGTTTGAGAGACAGGTGAAATGATTTTGTGCAAGAGTGAACTCAAGGTAAGATGAAATTCATATGTAACTAAGGCAACACATGGCATTCCAACTTCCACTTTCTGCCCTCATGCTTGAGGCAGACATAACTTGGGTCACAAACCGTCCAGGGAAGATAGTATCTGAGATGAACAATATTTGCGATCTTTAGGCTGTGGACTCTATGAAGTCACAGTGGTTTGAAAAACATAGACTAAAGGGTTCATGGAAGGTTCATAGCAAGAAGGATATTTCTAGCCCAGGAGTGAGACAGTTAAATCATAGTGATAAGAAAGTATTTGGAGATTTTAAAAAGCATGTGAACAGGAATCTGAGGTCTCATTAAGTAGAGCTGTCACAGAAGCTGCTAGTTCAAGCAGAAAAGGTAAGAATGTAGTTTTAGAATCGTTAGAATCGTGGACCTGCACCCCCTTTCTCTTAGTCTCTACATTCTGAAATTCCCCTGTACCTCAGCTTCTCACTATTTCACCCTTTCCACCTCTGTTCATATTGCTTTTCTTAGCCTGTCATCCTTAGATACCTAACACTAAGACTATTGAAAAGAGAAATAGAAGAATAAAGACAGAGGCCTTTCCTCGACTTCCTGAAATAGTTTGCTGCCCCCATGTTTTTATAATTTATTACCGATGACAGAATTCTGCAAATACAATTTTTAATTGGCTTGAGTGATTTCTGTTCTTGATTCATTGATAATAATTATAAGGACGGTAAATATTCACAGCTAACGTTTAGTGGGTGCACCACATATACGAGGCATATGTGTAAAACCTCATTTCATCTTCACAACTCTGTGAGGAGAGATACAATTAGCATCTCCTTTCAGAGAAGAGACTTAGTTGTGGAACTTGCCACCAGGAGCTGCCCGCCTCCTAAGTCTGTGCTGTGATTAAGGATACTATTCACCTGGGTACAGAAAAATGATTCAAATAACCATTTATTAGGATGAGAAACATAGAGATATTTAAAGAATGGTGAGAAATGAAAGTCTACTGTGGGAGGAGACCGTGGAAACACATGCAGGAATGTGTTGTTTTCCTAATCATGTCCTCCTTAGAGTTCTGAGGAGGAGAAAGCTATAATTCTGCTGGATAAAGGTGACACTCAGGCGTCCCTGTCTGGATCAGTGTGGGAAACCTGATTGATGTTTAGGAGATGAACACACACCTGGGAACAAGTGGGCTGGTTTAGCCAGAGAGCCTATTATTTGTATGGGAACATCATTGTTGTTGAATAACTCTTTGTTACTGGTTTTTTCTTTTTTGCTTGGTTTTGTTTTGTTTTGTTTTTTGAGACACTCTCACTCTGTCACCCTCGGTAGAGTGCTGTGGCATCATAGCTCACAGCAACCTCAAACTCTTGGGCTTGAGTGATCCTCTTGCCTCAGCCTCCCGAGTATCTGGGACTTCAGGCACCTGTTACAACACCCAGCTAGTTTTCCTTTTTTTTCTTTTTCAAAGGCTAAAAATCATGGGTCTTTATTTTCTCCTTTGTGCTACATACCCAGCAAGGGAGTTTTTCTATTTTTAGTATAGACAGGTCTCAATCTCTCTTTTTTTTTTTTTTTTTGGAAAAACAGAGTCTCACTTTGCTGCCCTTGGTAGAGTACCATGGCATCACAGCTCACAGCAACCTCCAGCTCTTGGGCTTAGGTGATTCTCTTGCCTCAGCCTCCCGAGTGGCTGGGACCACAAGCACCTGCCACAACACCTGGCTATTTTTTGTTACAGTTTGACTGGGGCTGGGTTTGAACACGCCACCCTCAGTATATAGAGCCTGTACCCTACTCACTGAGCCACAGGTGTTGTCCAAGATAGGTCCCACTCTTGTTTAGGCTAGTCTTGAACTCCTAAGCTCAAGCAATGCACCTACCTCAACCTCCCAGAATGCTGGATTACAGGTATGCACCACCACTCCTGGTTCTGAATAATTCCTGTTCCAGTTGTACATTTGTGAGTACACAGCTACTCATCCATTTTCTTCCAAAAGCTTTAATATATATATTTGTCTGTTTCTGCACCTTACTTGTGATGCATTGAATACCTCCTACAGGAGATACACATACACTTTTATTTCTCTCTGTGCAAGAAGAAATATGCAGAAAGAGTAGTCATTTGACACCTTCCCAGGTAATCATGGAGTTGTTAGGAGATATTGCTTGTCAAAGTTTTCTTAGTCCCTGCGAACGCACACATCATCACAGTTGGAATTACTCTGTGAATGCTTCTGATGTCTAGAAGTCAGCCACTCTTACTGTTAGGAGAGTTTACTCTGTCAACAGGACAGCTACATTACCAAGTCTAATTACACATTAGAAAAAAAAAGTCCACATATCAAGTTGGAAATAGAAGTCAGGTATAACAGAAGAGAGAGACTTTTAATTAAATAATGTCAGTTGCCTTTTGCCATCAGTTCATAGTTTAATTCTAGCATTCTTGTTGTGAGAACCCTGGGTTAGGAATCTGTCCTCTGGGGTGCTGGGGAGGACAGTCATTCTTGTCCAGCTCCAGCCAGATTTTGTTTGCAGGCCATTCCCATTGCTTTAATTAGGGGGGAAAATTTAATGTTGTGAATTCATAGCATGTCGCTCTTAATTTCTGTACAATCCATCACACTCTGGGCATGTGTGTGGCAGCTCTTTTTAATAAAGGATTTTGCAGAGCACCTGCTGTGGCTAAAATACTTTATCATCTTTGCTAGCTCCAGGAGTTCTAGCATTCTGTCATGTTTAACTCCAAAAAAAATATTATTATAAGCCTGGAATTAGAAACCCGACAATGGAACTAGCTGATTTCAATTGCCCATGAAGCTCCCGTAGCTGGAGAAATAAAACTTGGTAAGTTTTCATTTTAATCAAAAACTATAACAGGACCAAGGTTGCTTGTCTGAAATGAATAATTTCCACATTTCTGGATGCTATCGGATAATGGCTCTCTCATCCACAAGTTAATTATAAAAGTAGAAATACCCTAAGAATATCAAGTTGTAGCCACCATACTTTCTTTTAATGACTACTTTGTTTCATCAACTTGGAGCTTAAAGGAGGAAGTTAAAGAGCATTCAAGAGCCTATTATTAAAACACCTCACAAGCTGTGGCACCTGGGAAGGCCATCAAGGGTTTGCTTTGTCCTGATCATCATTCTACGTCTTGCAGTACTGACTCACTGAGGAATCTCAAGCAATTGGAACATGAACTATGAAAGCTTTTTCCTAATAATGACCTTCAAGGAGCACATATCAAATCTCCTTCTCTCCTTCCCAGCAGAGTAACAGCCCCCTTTGTATGTCAGCCTAATTCCATAGGGTGGAGGTGTTTTCTACTTATTCTCTTCGGGGCTTTGAGATTCAGTCCTGTGTACTTTTTAAAAGTGCTATTCTTTCTGCCAAGTTAGTGTCCAGTCCTGATTCTCCTCATCACTGAGAGAATCAGTCTCCTGTCCCCTGCCTGGCAAGTGCGTGTGGTGACCAGTTGCATTCCTCACCAGCTTCAGAAGTAAGTTTCCTGGAGGCCTATCTCTGAATCTCAGGGATAGAGGAGTGCCTCGCACCCTGTGCTGCTGGGAGAAGTAGAAGTTACAACTCTTCTTGTGGAATTCTGTTCTTAATAAGGTGGTGGGGCCAGGCCAGGTTGGGACTACTACTCGGGCAATGGCACCCTTCCCTCTTCACTCTGACTAGTATGTAGTGTTCGTTCAGTTTCTTCCTCAGCTGTGGGCCTTAACTACGATTTGGGGACAACAAGGACAGTCTCTCCCGGGCATAGAGATCCAGGTTCTTTATATATTCTTACCTTAGCAAGTTGTAGTGCTCTGAAATAAATTAAGTAATCCTGTTAGAGGAGCTGTTTGTGAAGGTGGCATAGCTTAGCAGTTAAATGGGCAAAGTGGTGTTAGACACCGTTTCAACTTGTGAGCTCTGCAAATCATAACTGCTCCAGGGATCTAGGAAACTCAGGAGCCACGTGTGGGTTTGGTCTACCACTGACTCTCTCCTCATCTGCTGCGCCCCAGTTCTAAGGCCCCACTTCATTCCTTCTCTCCAAGCCTCTTTTCATTCCTTCTCTCCATATGTGAAGCATCCTCACACAAATCCTCTTACTCCCAGAGGCCCTATTCAGTTCCCAGATCCAAGCCTTTATTTATTGTCATTCACGTCCCATAAAAGCTCTTTCTTCCCCCCTTTTTCATCCAAATCCCTACCATGAAATTTAAGCATTAAATTATTTATTTATTTAATGGCTATACTTAGCAATCAGAATAGGCTGTATATTGATGCAGTAATACACCTGAAATACAAGTAGCTGATACAGACTTTCATACTCATATAACACGTCTAGTAGAGTGGGCTGGTGGCTCTCCTCTGTGTCTTCCTTACTTAGAAATACACCCTTCAGCACCTATGGCTAGGTGATCTTCTTGTGATGAAGGAGGTGAATTCCTGCACTGCCCAAAATGGTACCCACCAGTTACAGATGGCAACTGAGTTCTTGAAATGTGGCTAGTATGTCTGAAGAACCAAATTTTTACTTTTCTTATTTGTAATTCATTTAAATTTCAATAACCAAAATCTAGCCATGGCTATGACATGGGACACTGCAGATTCAGAACATCACATGCTACTGTGACAAGGAAAGAAATACCTGGATATTCATGTACTGGTCCTTAAAATCTTCCCATGAAGAAAAACTTCTCTGAAGAAGACAGGCGCATGGCCTACAGACATATGAAAAAATGCTCATCATCCTTAATCATCAAAGAAAGGCAAACCAAAACCACTTTGCGATATCCTCTAACTCCAGTAAGATTAGCCCACATGATGAAATCCCAAAACCAGAGATGCTGGCATGGATGTGGAGAAAAGAGAACACTTCTACATTGCTGGTGGGAATGCAAACTAATACGTTCCTTTTGGAAAGATGTTCGGAGAACACTTAGGGACCTAAAAATAGACCTGCCATTCGATCTAACAATTCCTCTACTAGGTATATATCCAGAAGATCAAAAATCACATTATAACAAAGATATGTGTACTAGAGTGTTTATTGCAGCCCAATTCATAATTGCTAAGTCATGGAAGAAGCCCAGGTGCCCACTGACCCACAAATGGATTAATAAATTGTGGTATATGTACACCATGGAATATTATGCAGCCTTAAAGAAAGAAGGAGACTTTACCTCTTTCATGTTTACATGGATGGAGCTGGAACATATTCTTCTTAGCGAAGTATCTCATGAATGGA
>CAUYRH010044410.1:0-50615 GCA_963574655.1 Perodicticus potto
TTATATAGTGATTAAGAAAATGCTATGAAGGCTATCTCTCACAGTATGATCAAAATGTTTCTGATTGTATATGAAGCACATTCTGCCCTATGATTGCACCAATGTACACAATTATGATTTAATAAAATTATTAAAAAAAAATCACTATTAATAATTAACTTGAGTCTAAGAGGAAGCTTTGACTCCCTGACGCTTCTAGGACTTACGAATTTTGCTCAGACTACTGATGTCATGGGTGGTCCACAGACAGGTGGAGCATGAGGCACACGGCCCACATGTGATCCACATATGATCGTGGAACTTGGGTACTGACTAAAAATGACACAGGACTGGACAGAGAACACCAGCAATATTCACACAGGTTATAGTGATCTCAGGTTCATAGTGTACTTTCTTGAGAGTGAATTCATCATGCAGAATTGACAAAGTCATTCTTCCATCTAAATGGCACCTCATTGCGTGAGTGATTTTCTTGCAGGATGGTGTCCCAAAGTTCTTGTGTGGTTGATTCACTTCTTATAGGTAAGGTAAGTTGTAATATGCACTAATACTTTTTTTCTTTCTTTCTTTTTTTTTTTAACAGAGTCTCATGCTGTGCCCAGGCTGGAGTGTTGTGGTGTCATCCCAGCTCACAGCAACCTCAGACTCCTGGGTTCAAGTGATCCTTTGGCCTCAGTCTTCTCAGTAGCTGTGACTTCAGGTGCCTGGCATGATGCTGCCCAGCTGTTTTTAATAGAGATGGGGTTTCTCTTTCGCTCAAGCTGGTCTCAAACTCTGAAGTTAAGTAATCCTCCTGGTTCTGCCTCCCAGAGTGCTAGGATAATAGGGTTGAGCCACTGTGCAGGGCCCCAATACTTCTACTTTTACGGCCAAATAATATCCCCATTGTATAGTTATACTACATTTTGTTTACCCATCCATTCATCAGCTAATGGGCAATAGGCTGCTTCTCCTTTTTGGCTATTATAAATAATGCTGCTATGAACATTCACATACAAGTCTTCATGGGGACCTATGCCTCAATTTCTTTTTTGATACAGTTAGCAATGGTATTTCTGGGTCACATGGTATGTCTATGCTTAACCATTTAAAAAACATGTTTTCCAAAACAGAGGTATCAGCTTACATTTCACTCAACCACGTATCAGGGTTCTGATTTCTCTGTATCCTCCCCAACGCTTTCTATCATCTGAGCTTCTACAATCCTGGCAAGTGCACAGTCACAGCTCCTTGCGGTTTTGTTGTGCAGTTTCCTGATATGTAATCACACCAGGCACCTTTCCATGTGTTGACCGACCAACGGAACATCTTCTCATGAGAAATGTGTACTGAGACTCTTCATTTTTTTTGAGACAGACTCTCACTTTGTCACCCTGGGTAGAGTGCCATGGCATCACAACTCACAGCAACCTCAGATTCTTGGGTTCAGGTGATCCTCTTGCCTCAGCCTGCTGAGTAGCTGGGACTACAGGTGCCAGTCACAACCCCAGCATTTTTGGGAGATGAGGTCTCACACTTGCTCAGAGTGATCTTGAACTGGTAAGCTCAAGCAATCCAGCTGCCTGGGCCCCCCAGAGTGCTAGGATTACAGGAGTGAGCCAATGCGCCCAGCTATATTTTAGAGACGGGGGTCTCACTCTTGCTGAGGCTGGTCTCAAACTTGTGAGCTCAAACAATCTGCCTGCCTCAGCCTCCCAGAGTGCTAGGATTACAGGTATGAGCTGCCATGCCCAGCAGAATCATTGCTCATTTTGGTTATTTCATTTTAGTGCTTGTTTGCAACAGTTCTTCATGTATTTTAGATACAAGCCCCTTTTCATAAAATATTCAGAGATTTTTTCTCATGCTATTTTCCCTCATTTATTGGATGGTATAGTTTAGAACACGGCGTTTCTTTTTATTTTGATGTACCCTAATTTATCTACTTATTGATTTGTTGTTTGGTCCCATATCTAAGAAACTATTGGAGAGGCCACGGTCATGAAGATTTATTAGTAAATGTTGTTCTAAGAAGATTGTAGTTTTAGCTCTTACCTTTAGATCTGTGACCCATTCTGAGTGCAGTTTTGTGTACACTGTGAGGTGAGGATGCAACTTAATTCTTTGCATGTGGATACCCAGGTGCCTCAGTACCATTTGCTTAAAAAACAAAGCAAAACCACAAAGAAATTCTTCTCACCTCTTTGCTTTTAGCACCACTGTCCAAAAGCAATTCACCATAAATTTGAATTTAATAACATAGAACTTAATGAGAAAATATGACCTGAAAAATGTTCAAGATCTAATAGTATATTATTACTATATTACTACTATTACTATCTATTATTACTATTACTACTACTACCACTACTATTACTGTTACTATTACAAGATCTACTATTACTATTATATTACTACCATATTACTGATATATACATTATTATACATAATTAGATAAGATTTAGCCAACAACCAGCAAAGGGATTAAAAGAAATGGCTAACCAGCATCCAGATTACATATGTGGTTCAAGTCTCTCCCCATTTATAATGGGGTTGTTTGCTCTTTTCTTGGATTCTCTGTAGATTCAAGTTACCAATCCTTTATCAGATTTATAGCATACAAATATCTTCTCCCTTTCAGAAGGCTATTCGTTTAGTTTAGTTGTGGTACCCCTGGCTGTGCAAAAGCTTTTTAGCTTGGTCATGTTCCATTTATTTATTTTTGATGTTGCTGTAATTATTAAGGGGGTTTTCTTCACAAATTCTTTCCCCAGGATATAAAGTAGTATGCTGGCAATTCAAAACAATTTATTTGTGATGGCAGCTGGTAAGTTTTCAGGTTTAAATTTGTAAATAAACTTACAGACCCTTCATAGCTAGAGGAAGAAACCCTCAGCAAATAAAACTTATATTTGTGTAAGTTTTACACAAATATTGTAAAATATTCCTACCATCTCTTCAAATGTAGGATCAATGCACTATTTCTTTTGATTCGTATGCATGGTCTTTGATTTTTTTAAAGCCACTTTCCCAAAGCTGGCTGCCTTTCTAGTATAGATTGCTTCCTCTACAATCTCTTTAACAGTTTACATGAATATAATATTAATAATACGTAAAATACACTTTAATTAATTTGTATTCAATAGCTTTCAGTTGAGAAAATCTTTGTC
Organism: Perodicticus potto; assembly: GCA_963574655.1. Lineage (NCBI taxonomy): Eukaryota > Metazoa > Chordata > Mammalia > Primates > Lorisidae > Perodicticus > Perodicticus potto. The sequence continues at coordinate 3,150 of CAUYRH010044410.1, forward strand.
TATGAGTTATGATCATGCTGGTTTTATCATTGATAGGTACCAAATTTCTCTACATAATGTGGAATAAATGGTTTGAGAGGAAATCAAATGTGTCTGTAGTTCCCAGGCATGTTTCAGTGCCAGGACACATTCAGCCAATAAAATATTTATCCTTTAAAATATATACATACAAACACACACACACATACATATATAGTGGGAATGACATACAGACTCTATCCACATCAGTATCAATCAATAGCAATGGTAATAATGGGTTAGAAGGGGAAGAATACTGCAATCTTGCAAATGTGAATAATACCATGTTTTTTTTTTTTTTACTTGGAAAGTTGTTTTTTATTTATTTATTTATTTTTTTTATTCAGTCATAGCTGTGTACAATAATTCAGTCAAGGAGTACAGTGTGTGGACTTCACATACAATTTGAGATATTTTTATCAACCTCATTAATATAACATTCATGATATTTTCTCGTTTACTATGTGAAAACAATTTTGATCCGTATTTAGAAGATTTCTCCTGACCCTTCAAATATTCACCACAAGTGTGATCTCACCCTTTATCCTCTCTCCCCCCCACCCTCTCTCTCCCCGTCCCTCCCTTACCCCTTTCCCCATCTTATTGTGCAATTAGTGGATTATTGCCTTCGCTTGAAAGATAAAAATTTGCTTCATATTAGGGGTGTATACATTGGATACTTTTTCTTCCATTCTAGAGATACTTTGCTAAGGAGAACATGTTCCAGCTCCATCCATGTCAATGTGAAAGAGGAAAAGTCACCATCCTTCTTTAAGGCTGCATAATATTCCATGGTATACATGTACCACAGTTTATTGATCCATTCGTGTATCGTTGGGCTCTTGGGCTTCTTCCATGACTTAGCAATTATGAATTTTCTTTCCACTTCTTTCTAACCATCATTACTGCCATAGCATTCCAAATGGTATCCCCAATTTTAGCCTTTCGTTCTCCCTACCCTCCTCCACTCTACACATGTTGCCGAACTGTTTCTTAAAATATCATAGTCATCAGAAAAGAATGAAGTCTGAAGATGTTTCACCTTTAAGAAGAAGGAGAAAATTTAAGGGTGATAGGATAACTATTTTTAAGCACTTGAAGAATACGCCTTATTTTGTGTTTCCAGAGAACGAAATCATGATGTACATGGGATGGAGAAGTGAAATTTTTTTTTATAATAATTTAATCCTGATATGAAGAAGTAATTTTTATTGATTAGAGCCATTCAAAAATGGAGTAGCTGGCTTATCACATTGTGATTCCCCCCACTAATGTGCCCAAGCAGAGACTAAATGACCACCTGTCAGAGATACTGTAATGCCAAGAGTTGGGATTTCATTAGCTCCAACATTAATACCTCTTACAACTTCTGGGTTTTTTAATTCTGTAATGAATCTCTGTTCAAGGCCAGGATGGCTTTTAAGTTCATAACTTGCTATCCATCTAACTTTGCATCAATACTTCCCAGAATGAAACCTCATTCCAGGTTGCACCAACTGTCTGCCTTTATTCATGTTGGTTGACCCAGCCAGAATCCCTGTCTCCAAACTGTAAACCATGTCAAATCATCTTCTTATTTCAGTAATGTAAATCCTCTAGGATTACACCAAAATACATAGGAGCATACTTTTGTTCTTTCTTCTTCATTTAAGTCCGAATTTATTCATGAAGCCTACCTTGGAGAAAATACTTTATATTGAATTTTTTTTCCTAAACACCTATTATATGAGCCTCTTAGCCTTAGTGTCATCAATAAACTTAAGAGTTTCCCTGAAATTATATTCAAATTCTTATGTGCAAATGTTTATGTGCAATTTTCTAGTGGATGTAATTATCCTTGTATTTCATTAGCACCTCAATGAGATCTCTGTACCCAGAAAGGTTAAGAAAAATTGTGTTTGAATTTTTTAGTTATGTCTCAAAGTTTAGCACTCAGCCATTCTCTCTTTTTCGTATTTTTTCACTAATATTCTCTCCTAAATTGTAAATTTCTTGAGGGCACAGACTATTACGTTTTCTTTTATTTGAGTTCATTTCTTTATTACAAAGGAAGGAATGACTATCACATCCACTACTAGGGTTTTCAGTTACCCCGAGTAGTTCTTTTGATATTGTAGATTGGACCTTGCAACGGACTAATTGCTTACGTCTGCCCCCATTTATATAATGAAATCCTAACTCCCAAGACGATGGTATAAATGAGTGGGGCTGTTGGGAGGTGACTAGGAAATAAGGATAGAGCCTTCATGAATGAGATTGGTACCATCATAAAGGAGACCATTGCCCCTTCCACTGTGTGAGCCTGCCATCTATGAGGAGGCAGGACCTACCCAGACGCCAAATCTGCCAGGGCCTTAACCTTGTACTTATCATTCTTTAAAACTTTTCAGAAGTGAATTTCTATTGTTTATACACATAAGCCACTCAGTCTATGGTATTTTATTATAGCAACCTGAACAGACAAAGACAAATGTGGAATTTTCAAAATCATCACTCAGTAGTCACCTTCTTAATTCTTAACATACCATGAGATATAAAATATAGCATCATGTTTTATCAAATTTGTCTGCCACAAATTATCTGTTTGAGATATTTTCTGTTCTAGAGGTAACTAAATGTAGTTAATTTTCTGCTGCTATAAGAAAGCGTCTTTGATTTGCTGCTGTTCATTACATATCTGCCTTTGCTCATTATGCAGTGAAAGACTTGGACACAGAAGTGTGTGAGGAGGCCACAAGGGGCTCATGACCCGCCACCAAGACCACAGAAATAACGCCTGTAAGGCCGCACCATAGAAGAAAGTCATCTCACCACACACGGCTGGCAGAGCTGGGACTACCTTACACTACCCCAAACCCTGTCTACTCTCTCATTAATTGGTTTTAAAAAATGAAAATAGTGAAAAGTAATTTGGCCCTCCAATCTCATTTACATGCTGAATGGAAGAACAGTTGCAATTTTATCCTTAGAGAACCTAGGAGAGTTCTGGGCACCTATTAGTTTTATCTTAAATGTGGAAGATGAACTGAATGGAAATGGAGGCCTTAACAGATCAGCATAGCTCTGTGCTGAGTATACCATCCAAGGTTTTAGAGTGTGTGCTCTCTTCACTGTGAACATTTGAAGCAGTGAACTCATTTTATAGCAATTCTTTAATAATGGTGTCTGTATGTTAACAAGGGAGAGAATGGCAACTTTTATTAAAAGCTTTTTCTCCTTACACTACGAGCTGCTCTATTTTAAGTATCTAATATTAATATTCATTGAGCACCAGCAATGAACTAGAAACTGTATTGCTTATAAACATGTTCTTGTTTCTCAGTTGCTGCGCTATTTGTTCAACAGTGGAGTGATAAAGCATGCAGCACACTCACAGTCAGAATTACATACAAAGGCGCAGAGCTGGTTAAGCCCAGAGTACTCTCGCTCAACAGTAAACTCGCTAAAATCAAAGTGCACGTGTTTGAGTGCTGAACCTATCATCTGATTTTCAGCATCTGGTACTGGCTTTGCAGAGACTACATTTTTCAATGCAATATGTGTTTTTTGAAAATTTCAGGTTAATGTGAGTGTATAAACAATTAGGTGACAATGTTTGCATTTGTTAAGTAGAGTCCTTGTCATAGTTGTGTCCCACACCCAGAAGGCATGCGATACACCCTTACATTGTGCCCGGTAAATGCGTATGGATGAAGAACTTAAGTCTTGCCCATTATTTCAGAATGGCAACAAAAAAAAAACTATCTTTATCATTAAGAAACTTCGTGTTATGCTTTCTTATGCATTCTATCATCTAAATTTGCCGACTCTTATTTGAGCTAGGGATTAGAGTAGATGAGATTCTTAGGCCCATTAACACAAAGTGACTTGCCAGGATTGTACAGCCAGTAAATGACAGAAATGAAATTTCAAATTTGGTCCTATGAGTCCTTATATTTGTTTTGAACCCTTGTATGAGCAAGTAACCAATTTTGTTGTTGGAAATATAAAAGCAAAACATTGGATCACAAATAATGACTCCTCTCAAGATTCTTAGAATTTAACAGGAGTAGGGGAAATAAGGCATGACCATAAATATCCGTGATGCTGAAAAATGTGGAAAAAATGACATATGAGCTTTTCAAGCCAGGTGTACCATGTGTTCAGGAGAAGGTAGCAGTGTGTAGCAAAGGCTTCCTGGAGCAGGTAGAAGATAAACTGAACAATGTTAGTTAATACATAGACAAACAGAATAGAAGAATAAAACAAATAAAATGGTATAAATCTCAGAAGAATAACAGCATTTTGTCAGCTACTGTGAAAAGATGTAAAAAAACACATAAGAGATAATCTCTGTACTCCAGGACCTTACGATTAAGGTAGAAAAGGACTATGCATTTAAAATAACTGCAGATCAATCCAGAACAGTGTTTTTCAGCCTTTTTTGAATCACTGCACACTTGAACCAATAGTTAAACCTCCGTGACATGCTTAAGTTATGTTGATCAAAAAAATAGAGTAAAATAAAGAATATACTTATTGTGTCTTGAACGTCTTTTGAAAATAATTTAATTAATAATATTTAAAAATTTTCATGTCACAACTGAGTTCCTCTCCTGGTATGTGGGTTGAAAATTGCTGATACATCTAGCAATTGATTGGTGAGCTCTGCAGAACAGGCAGTGGAATACTGATGGTGCTCAGGAAAGTCTTAAGTTTGTCCACCAAGAGAAAAGAAATGAAGTGCATACCATGTATTACCAAAGGCAAAGGGAAGAGAATACAAAAATAAGAACTTAAAGTACTTTGGGGATTATTTGTTTGAGTATTTGTTGAGTTTCAGTGAACTCAGTGCACACGGGACTAGGTTTACATTTGAAGTCCCAGAGACTGTAATAAAAGTGTGAATAAAGAGAAAAAATCCAGGCAATCAAGGAAACAGGTGCGCCTAAGAAAAAGGAACCACGCATTTGAGCTGAGCGGGGAGGCCCTGAAGAGGAGGCAGAGTTCCACCGCAGGCTGTGTGTCTTACTTATACATCTCATCTAACCTCTGTTTCCCAGCGTTAGCATCTGGTGAGTGAAACGAATAATGTCCACTCTGCTTCAATTTCAAATTTATAGTGAGAATCTCATAAAGCTTATTGATTTCATCAATCCAGGGTCAAAGAAGCGTGAAGCACTTGTTACACCACTGATGTTATGCCAAATGCTAATTAGAAACACAGAGACAGCAAAACACTTCCACATATGCCCACACAGTCCAGCCAGACATTACAATAAATCCAGTCATTAATTTAACCAATTTTTTTTGAGAATCTACTAGATTCTAAGCACCATGCTTCTCCCTGGGAATGCTAAGTTCAAAGAGACTGATTTAGAAGATAAAATAGCTATAAATCTTCCTGATTTTGGATTACAATAATGTCTCAGATATAATGCCTAAAATATAAGCATAAGATTCAACACCTAAAGCATGAGATAAATAAAGTGGACTTCATGCAAGTTACAAACTCTTGTTTGTCAAAGGAGTCTATCATAAAAATGAAAAGACAACCCAAAGAATGGGAGAAAATATTTGAAAAACAGGTATCTGATAGGGATCTCATATGCAAATATTATCTTATAATCTATCATATATTATATACATAATATTATAATATTATCTGATAACTCAAAAATAAAATGAAAAATAAACAAATTTTAAATGGACAAAGAATGTGAATAGACATTTCTGTACAGAGAATATACAAATAGCCAAAAGCATGTGAAAAAATTCACAATTTCATTATTCATTCCTCCAATGCAAATCAACATCACAATGAGATGCTGCTTTATGCCCATTAGAAAGAAAGAATCAAAAGAATGGAGAATAAAAACTGTTACCAAAGGTATAGAGTAGCTTAGTCCATTTGAAGTGCTATAACAAAATACCACAGTCTAGCTAATATTTTTCTCTTTTTTTGCAGTTTTTGGCCAGGGCTGGGTTTTAACCCGCCACCACCGACATACAGGGCTGGCGCTCTGCTCCTCAGAGCTACAGGGACCTCCCCAGACTAGCTATTTTATAAACAACAGGAATTGACTTCTCCCAGTTCTGGAGGCTGAGACGTCTACCAGCAGATCCAGTGTCTTGGGGGCGCATGTGTTCTCACTGATGTCATCATCTCCCTCTGTTCTCGCGTGGTGGAAGAGATAAGGGAGTTCCTTGGGACCTCTTTCATAAGGGCACAGATCCCATTCATGAGGACTCTGGCCTCATGATCTAATCACCTTTGAATATCACACAGGCATTCAGGTGTCAACCTGTAAAAGCCTGTTAGCTCCCAAAACCCCAGTACCTGCCCCCCGCAGGTAGATTCCAAGAAATGGCTCTGCTAGCTTCCATAGGTCAGCCCCCCAGCCCCTCGCCCCGTAGTTGCCGAGAAACGGCTTCAGAACGAGAAGGCACAGAGAGTCCCCAATTTCCTGAAAAACGCCCCTAGATCCTGGGAAACAAACAATAGTGAAAACTTACTCAATGTTTCTCTAGCTTGCTTGCCACGTGGCACTAAAATTGTATAAAAGTCAACCTGCCTTCCACTAAGGGCTCCTGCCTTTGAGAGCAGCGGTCCCCAGCACAGGTGTAATAAATCACCAGTTGATTTTTACCTGACTGGTACCCAAATTTTTACCAGTTGATTTTTACCCGCGTCCTTACTGGCTGCAATGGGTACAACAAACCTATGAATGTGGGGGGCACATAAACAGTCATACCATCTCATGGAGAAATTGGAGCCATCATACATTGCTGGTGGTATTGTAAAAATGATGTAGCCACTTATGAAAATAGCTTGATAGTGTCTCAGAAAGTTAAATATAGGGTTATGTGACCCAGCAATTTCATTCCTGGGTATGTTCCCAACTGAACTGAAAACACATATTCTCATAAAAATGTTTACATGAATGTTATTAGCAGTATTTTTCTTAATAACCCAAAAAATGGAAGGAAATAAGTGCCCAACAATTGATAAATGGATAAATAAAACATGAAATATTATTCATCCATTAAAAGGAATGACATAATAGTACATGCCACAGTACAGGTGACCTTGAAAATATTATGCTAAGTGAAAGAGGCCAGTCACAAAAAGCCAAAAACTATATGATTCCTTTATATGAAATGTTCAAAATGGTCAAATTCATAGGGAATGAAAGTGGAATAGCAGCTGCCAAGTAGAGGGAGGGAGGAACAGACAAGGACTATTAATGGGCATGGATTCCCTCTTGTGGTGGTGAATTGTCCTGGAATTACAGTGATTCATTTGCACCACCAGATGAATATGCTAAAGTATACATTTTTAAAGGTTTTATGTTATACCCTTTATTATTTCTCATTATTTCTCAATTTTAAAACAGAATGGCCATGTGCCCAGATATGGGAAGTGGTAGAGTGACTGCTGCTTCCCCTCACAGCTTTCCTGAGAGGCAAATCCTCTCAGCAGTGGCTGCCCAGGCCCATCTGGTCTCCATCCCAGAGGACACACCTTCCACCTTGTCCACGTCCATTTTTCCCCCCTAACTCTCTTAAATGCATTTCCCTATCTCTGTGCACTGTTCTCTCCTCTAGAAGGTATGCTACGTGTGCTGAGATGTCTCGGCAGCAGACCAGGCCCAACCCACTGGGCCCAACCCACTAGGCCCAACCCAGATGGGCCCAACTCACATGGGTCCAACTCACATGGGCCCAACCTACCAGGCCCAACCCACTAGACACAACTAACATGGGCCCAACCCAATGGGCCCAACCCACCAGGCCCACCCCACCAGGCCCAACCCACATGGGCCCAACCCACATGGGCCCAACTCACCAGGCCCAACCCACTTGGGACCAACCCACATAGACCCAACCCACCAGGCCAACCTACTGGGCCCAACCCACATGGGTCCAACTCACCGGGCACTCACACTGACCAGCTGTTTGTCATGCAGCATAGTGGCTGAACAAAGTTTAAGGAAACAAGAACCATGACAGAGTAAGCAGTGACTGGCTACCTTTGGAACGTGGTCAGATGTAGGGTCTTAGAGCTGAACAATAACCTTCGAGGCTCTCTAGAGAAGTATTTACTGACTTCCTGAAGAGTACTGTAAGGAGTGGAGACTGGCTGAATGTCAATGCCGTGGCAGCATGGGTCTTCCTGCCTGTCATGTCCACCACTATAGCCTACAACATGCCGAGCACTTAATAGACTTTAGTATTTGCTGAATGAATGCAGGGTCACATGCTACTCTTCATTATGCCTGACTCCTTGGTGGGATATGTCCAGGCCTGTCTTGTTTTACCACTTACCATAAACTCAGTCATTGCTTTTGACCAAAGGGATACTGTGTGGCAAATGTTGGTCACTGCTGGTCATTCATTTGACCAGCTTTTACTATTCAGTTCAGGTCAGTTTGAGATATTAGTTAAGTACCTAGTAAGAACTGTGATAGCGTGAGCATCCCTGTCACTCGCCCTTCTCTAAACTAAAAGAGAGACAGAGAGAGAGAGAGAGAGAGAGAGAGAGGTTCTGGCTCTGTCACCCAGACACAGTTCAGTCATGCATTCACAGCTCACTGCAGTCTCCAACTCCTGGGCTGAGTGATCCTCCTGCCTCACCTCCCAAGTAGCTAGGACTACAGGCACATGCCACCCCATTCCTCCCCAGATAATTTATTTTACTTTATTGTTGTAGAAACAAGGTCTCACTGCATTGTCCATTCTTCTCTTTCTCTTTTAACAGAGGTCTTAAGATCCAAGAGCTTACAATCACATGAGCCAATTAGACAGCAATTGCTTGATTGTTTTGGAAGCACAGTAAGTGCCTATAGAGTAAATGTATATATAGAAGGTGTAAAGGAGAAATCGATTTGGATTAAGATCGTTATTGAATAAATTTTATGTAAACAATGAAGGATAATTAAACTTTGTGTAGGGAGTACATAATATTCCTTGCATGGAAAAGCGCCTAGGCATAGATTTAAAGCCCGAAATGAACAGAGTACTTGGAGTGGAAAGTTTGTATTTGGGAACATTGGGAAAATGTTGAGTAAGGGAATGGTGTGATAAAACCAGAGTTTTATGATTATTTGGGTTTTGTTGGGGGTCATGTAAGCTTGCAAAAAGATTCTCAGATGCTGTAGTGTTAAAATAGACATGATATGAACCAGGGTTATTGTGTTAGCAGTAGGAAAGGAAGAAAGGAATAAATTAGAGGGAAAAATCATAGAATATGGCAGCAGATTTCATGTTGGCAAGAGAAGGGAATCTAGCGACAGACTCTGAACCTATTTGCTTACAGATGTGAAAGCTGTAAATGGAAGAAAGTTGGAATTCCTTCCAATCAAGGAGAGTACAACATAATGAGAAGAGGAGGAAATCACTATTTCCATTACTTTGTCTGACTTGCGGTGGAAACATTTATCATTTAATATAATTAAGCATGGGTGAGTTGTGTCACACATATAGAGAAAAATGAAAAAAAAAAACAGTACTTCTTAAGCACAATTGCATTTATTAGCCAAGTATTGTTCGAAGCATTTTATAAGCCAGCAACTCATTTAATCCTCCCAACAAACATTTGCGTTCGTACTAGCACTGCCTCCATTTTTCAGACAAGGACCCAGAGGGTAAAGAAACATGCGCAAGGTTATACTACACATAAATGAGCTGGGATTTGAACCCAGGAAACCAATCTATGGCATCTTATTCTTCACTACTAGGCAATACCATTTCTTTTGAAAATATAAAGGACATGTGAAAGTTTTATTAATAAGCTCAGTTCATGGAATCATTGACTGTTAGGTTTAAAAGTTCATCTAGTACCACCTCCCAGTTCAGGCCTGAGGTCCCTGGACAGCACCCAGCCCAGAGATCTCTGGACCAGCCTATACTGCCTACTTCTAGGAGAAGGATGCCAGTATTGAGTCAGACAATTGTTTATCTTTGAACGGCACTGGCTATTTGTGTGAGTGTGTTCTTTGTTCTTTTTCTTATTTGTGTAATTTTATGTTGTACAAGTATGGTTCATGACATTGGCTATTTTGAAAGTTCTTCCTTGCATTAAGATTACATGCTTCTTAGATGAAAAGCTCTTCCTTGACAATAGCTGTTTTGGCTCAGGTTACCTGGGAGTAGAGCTTGAGATGGAGACTTAGGTGGAATGTGATTTCTTGACAGAAGGCTCTTAAGGATAAACCTATAAGAGAAGGAAGAAAATGAGATATGAAAGTGGAAAGACCCAATTATAGAGGTGGTCAAGTGCATTCCTGGCCCCATAAACAAGGCTAAGACTCTCTAAAGCAGGGGTTCTCCACCTCCCACAACCCTTTATTATATAGTTCGCCATGTTGTGGTGACCCTCAACCATAAAATTATTTTCATTGCTACTTTATAGCTGTAAGTTTTGTTACTGTTATGAATCACAATGTAAATATCTGATATTAGGTGACCCCTGTGAAAGGGTCGTTTGACCCCAAAGGGGTCGTAACCCACAGGTTGAGAACCACTGCTCTAAAGCATGAGCCATACCACAGAGTTGACATGTTGAAGTATCAATCTGTTGTGAGCCATGGTAGTTGTAGAGGGATTGTAGCTTCCTGGGCAAGGCCCAGGAGAAGGGGACAGGGCCAGTGCACTTAGTGTCTAACCCAGCAGGCAGGGTGGGGTGCACAGGCCTAGGAATGAAGCATCCCCCCTACAGTGCCCAGAAAAATGGTTGAGCACAGAGGCTGTGAGAGGGGACCCAGAGTGGAGCCAGTTTTAAAACCAAAGTCTACTAGGAAAGCTTGTGCAATCTACATACAGCCTGCTAGCCGCGCGACCAGAGCCCTAAGTCTGGTTCCTTATCTGAACGTCCCTAAGCCTGGTTCCTTACCTGAAAAATGGCATAACAATGCCCACTTCATAGGAGTGTAGTGAAGATCAAGAGAAATGGCATAAAATACACTCAGCTCTGTGTTTAGTGCATAGTCAGTACCCGATAAATAGCAGTTATTACCACAGTGAATATACGCTAAATACTGGTTGATACGAAATTTTGCCTATTCCTTCCAGAGACGTGAAAGAAGTTGAATTACTTGTTTAGCCAACACCAATTTCAAACTTTACAATTTCCTTTCATTTCCAGCCCCTCTAATATAATGTCGGCGTTTTCTCAGCATAGTTTGAACTCCCACAGTGAAAATTGGAATTTTGTCCTAAAATCCTCTTGCTATTCATGAAAGCCATCACCTCTGGAGGAGTCGTCTTTCAGCTCTGCCTTTTTGTCCCATCTGAATTAAGTTTTCTTCTGAACCATCATAAATCCATCAGCGTCTGACTTGTTTGTCAGTGGTGAGTACCGGAGTCTGACTACGAATCAATGTCCTGCTGTAATGACTTCAGATGCTTTCCCGGTTACAGGGTTAGCCCTGCTAAAGGCATTTGATAGGAATCTGGTGTCTTGCCAGGAAAAGGCCTATGGTCCAGCTACCAAAACATAGGACAGCAAACATGCGACAGAAATCAAGTGATGAAACCCCTGGTTGCTAGACTGTCAGGGAACTGGACAAATCGGAGCCGGACGCTGGACCAGGTAGAAAACTGGAGATGTATGGTGACCAGCACAGAACAGGCTGGAGGAAACCTCATTCGCTAAGGGCAGAGAGCTCACCCCAGTAGAGAAACATATTGGGCACACACACAGTGCCCACCAAAGCTGCAGCCAGCCTCGTCATGGAGATGATGTCTACCAGGAAAGTCCTTCTGCTGAACTCGTCCTGGCCTCTGAGAGACTTTGGTATTGAGTCAACTTTTCCATATTACTCTCTTCCCATCCTCAGCTTCCCTACACTAGGCCACATACCAAGGCAAAGCTTCTTCACCCCCTGCTTTCCTCCTATGCAGGAGAGTAATGATCCTTTGTCTGTGTATTCACTCACTCATTCCTTCACTTATTCATTCAAAGACTATTCCCTGAGTGCTTAGACTGAATCCAGACTGAAGATGGATTTAGAATGAAGGAGACCAAAGCTCGGTGACTGAGTGTAACCCCTGCCCACTACAAAGTCGGTCCCACTGCTGCAATGAGGGAGAAATTTTGGAGAAAAATCTCCTTACTCCTAAGTAAAGGAGATCAATAGCGGTGGAAATGCAAACTCTGTTGCACAAAAAGACAATTGGGGGCCTTCCTGGCCCTTTGAGAACCCTGCCACGTAAATAGCTGGCTATTCAGTCTAGAGGAAGGCAGAGCCTCTCACTGCTTGGACAATGGAGAAAGCAGCGACATTGAAATCCAGTGACCCAAAGGAACCCTGGATCGTTCTCATCTATGTTCAAGTTTAGCCCATGGAGTCAGTGTCCCATGACGTGACTCCTTTTCCTGCTATGCGAAGTGGGGATGCTGTCACACCCAAGGCTAGCAGGCACCCGGGAGGCAGGAAGCACTGCTATTTGCATTATCTGATGGATTCATCTCCAACTGTTAGTTATTCTTGTATGTTTGAAATACTCAGCCAATAATAATGAGATGGGATGTGACAACTAAAACTCTCCAATTTAGCAAGATTCATTTTGCAAAATCATCACAGCGCATCTGAATCACTGCCCAGCCTAGTAGAACAACATCTGGCAAACAAGCGGTGATGTATTATAATGTTTCTAGCGCCATATGGCAATGCGTTTTCAAAGTCACCTGCAGGTTGAAATGCAAATCCCTTTTAGAACTACCTCAGGAAAGTGGGGCAGTGGTGGGAATCAAAGGGTGTGTTGGAACAACACAACGATATGGGCCCCAAAAGCACACGCTGCTGAATATTAAAGCAAATGCGAAAATAGCCACACATTATTAAGAAGCTAAAATAACAAGTTGTCTGAAACCTTTAACTACCATCAAGTCTAACAAACCAAAGCCCCTTCTATTAAACTACAAGATCATTTTATCTAGGCCCAATTAAAAGTGATTAAAAGTTACTGTGGTGAGCCTTAATAGGGATTCTTGCCCTTTGATGGGAGAAACAAAATCAAGAAGGCACTGCCAAATTGGACCTTAAATGTTAGGTGAGTTCATTTTTTTCTTGTTTTGTTAAAGAAATAGATACAGCAATTCTGACATTTTCTTTTCTTCCGATAATGAATTGTCCTGCCGGCCCTCCAGGGTGGAGAGCACAGCCTGAGTATCATAGGCATCTGCTCCAGCTTCTCCCCAGCCCACCCCCTGCACCCGACCATCTTCCCAGCCATAGCCCTGGGCATCATCACCCCAGCGTACCCAGGGTCACCCTGCAGCCCAGTAGCTTGAGGATGAGGACAGCAGGAGTGGGGTGAAAACCGACACAAAACAACTCCTCCTAGCCCCACAGCCTCCTAGCCTCACTCCTTTAAATTCCTCCACAAACTCCCCAAAGTGACCTACATGTGCTCTCGCGTTGCCCCCTCAGCACCCCACTGCATCCCACCAGTTTCCTCCTGCGCTCGGCATGGCTGTTTAGTTCCTAAATGCACACTGACACAGGACCCACTTCTGCCACTGGCAAAGGTGTCAAAGCCTCATGTTGTTTTCCTTGCTGCAAAGGTGGCATGTGAGACCAGCATCTCTGATCACCAGATGCCCCGTGGGTTCCACTACCGGCCTTCCCACCCACCCTGTTAGGCATCCCCTGACCCACAGGGTCGCAGCTCCTACCTCTCCCCAACCTTGGAAATTTGCTCTTCTGTCTCTAGGTCTTCCTGTAAGTTTCAGCCATGACTTTTGGAGGTTATATTTCCAGAAAATATGACTGACCAATATTTCTGTACCCTGATCCTGATCCACTGCCCTTAAACCAAGCATAAAATGATTATAATTATAAAAATAATCATCATAGTCACAATATATTTAACGCATGATCTTTGCCAGGCACTTTATTAAGCAGTTCATCCACACTCTGTCAAGCATTACCTCCATCTCTTAGAGCTGTGGTTCTCAACCTTCCTAATGCCACGAGCCTTCAGTACAGTTCCTGTGGGTCGTGACCCACAGGTTGAGAACCGCTATCTTAGAGAACCACACAGCTTTTGAGGCTCAGAAGGCGAACCTTCAATTCCAAGTCTCACTTCAGAATCCACATTTTCTCTTTACTCTTCTCTCAGGAGTCCATTTTTACTCTTGTTCACTGTGCCCCCTGCCTTTAATTCTTTTCTCCTTTAGAAAGAACATGTTCTTTCTGGGCAGCACCTGTGGCTCTGTCAGTAGGGCACCAGCCCCATATACTGAGGCTGGCAGATTTGAACCTGGCCACAGCCAAACTGCAACAAAAAATAGCCGGGCGTTGTGGCGGGTGCCTGTGGTCCCAGCTACTCGGGAGGCTGAGGCAAGAGAATCGCCTAAGCCCAGGAATTGGAGGTCACTGTGAGCTGTGACACCACAACACTCTACTGAGGGGGACAAAGTGAAACTTTGTCCCTCAAAAAAAAAAAAAAAGAAAGAAAGAAAGAACATGTTCTTTTCCAAATAAATCCTTAAGTCCTCATGGAAATAAATTTCAGAAGTCTAAATATGGTGAGAGACACATGGCGGAATTCTGGACCAGCAGCACGGCTGAGATTTTCCAGATGAGACCTCACTACGGTGGGAATAACACCTTTTCCCTTTTCCCTTTATATGTGTGTGTTTCTTCATATTTTTCAAAGTCTTTCCTCCATTTCCCTCACACCAGCTCTTTGCGCTGGGAAGGACAAAATAATTACCCTGAATGTGCACAGGGGCAAAGATCATGCCAAAGGTTCCAGTGAAATGCAAGCTTGGGTCTTCTGGGCACTTTGTTCTGCTCCACTGTACCAGCTGGCAGGCGGCAGAGGCCCCTGACGGAGGTTTTCAGGCTTTATTCCCACCAGTCTCTCCCACCAGAATAGACTTTGGTGTTCCCCTATCTTCACACCTCCCGCCCTTGGATCTGTGCTCCTATTTATTCTTCTACAATTTCTTCTGTTCACCTGCGGATCCCAAATGTCTCCTCCATGAACGAAGCCTCCCTTTGACTCTCTCCCACTGTCATAAGACATCGTGTCACCCCTCCGGCAGGTAATAATTCTAAGCTTATGATTATGTGGTTATTAGAATACTTGCCCTATTATAGCCACCATTGGAGACCACAAATTCGTCAAGGGGAGGCCTCAGCCTCACATCCTTGACCCCTTGCTACACCCCAGAGAGTGCTCCTATCCCAGAGAGGACACTTAACCATTTTTTAAACTAAAATAACTTTAAATTGAGTTTTTTTGTTAATCAATTAGATTTTATAATCAACTATAATACATTCCTTTTCCCATAGGAGTCTCCATATTTTCCCCAGAAACAAGAACACTTTGAAGTCATTCAGAGCTTTTAATTTACTCATCCCTTAATGGAGTTTGGTTCCCTGATGGTTCACTCTATTCTTGAGAAGTCTATTTCCTTATAGATTTATAGCTTTGACAAATTTTTCTTTTCCACCTTAAAGATCTTGATTATTTATTGGGGCCGATTCCTATCAAGGGCCCTTATATTGTTTTCTTATCAAAAGAAAATATCCTATTACATTTCAGCCAAAATAACTTTATTTTCCTCAAGCTCCAAAGTAATCTATGGTGGATATTGTATATTTGGGAAAATTAAAGTTTTGTATATATCAAACAAAAGTATCTGGCCCAGTTATTTCATAAGGCTAACCCATTAGAATTGTTTATGCCCTGTCTTGGCTTTCTATACCTTGTCCTAGGCAGCAGCATGGCTCACAGCTGGGGCTGCCTATGGCTGACTGGCAGACCAGTCCTGCCCTGATGTTGTTCTAACTCTGCCCTCCATGTGCGCTCTCGGTTTGCCAACACATAGAATTTAGAGAAAGATTTCACGGAAAAAAGTGCAGTCTTTCAAAACCACACTGCCAACGTTTTATGTTTTTTTAATAAATTTTGTTTTGATTTACAAACACATTTTATTTAGTGCAGGCACATGGTACATTACTTACACTAATGTACACATGATGCATTACTTACACAAGTGTACAAGGAAAAGTGTGATCATCTCCCAACCAGCTCCTACTCCCACACTCCAGAGACAGCCACCACCAGTGGTCTTGTACATTCTGGACTAGGGGTTTAAAGCAAAAGCAGAGAAGTGACACTCAGACTGACACCAGTCACCCAACAGGTCTGCGCTGAGCACCTGGTCACCCCCGGTACTCCGCTAGGTGCAGCCACGGTCCCTGCTGCCCCCTGAGGCTCACTGCCCACAATACAGTGAGCAAGCATTATACGCGGTATCATCGGTACTGGTATCTGCAAGTGCCAGGTGCATGGGAAAATCGCAGACTTCCCAGAAATGGGAAAAATCCTTATGAGGGCTCCAGTAGGGAGAGTTTTGTGCGGCAGGAAGAAAGGAAGTGGTGATCCCCAGGAAGAGCTTGTGCAAAGTCAGAAGGTGAGACACAACCCCTGGCAGGTTTCACACTGAAAGGTGATCAGTTTGGTTAAAATCTGTGTGTAAGGAAAGACAGACGAAAAAATAAAAGAGAGAGAGACTGGAAGGAAAAAGTAACTCAGTGGCCACCTTCTTCTGTCCTCACAATTATATTGTAAAAAGAATGCTGCACGCGAAATAAGAAAACCGAATTTTAAACAATAGTTTATTACCAAAATCCTTTAGCCATTTCATCTGTAAAGAAAGAAAAACCGAAGCCCCCTCACAAGGTTCTTGAAAGAATTAAAGTCAATTATATAATTTATGCAAGGATGCTTAGAATGCCACTCGTCAAGTACAAATAGCAAAACCCAACAAATACTAAAATTAAAAAAAAATGATTATTGTAGTCCATTGGAATTTCCCCTGGCACATCCCCATCTGACAAAGCCTCAAATGCAAGATTCTGAGCTGCCAGGCTGCAAATCGAGGCGGAAAATGACCCACCCCGTGCCCCGTCATAGGAAATCCTGAAAACCACGTTCTCCTGCTCCAGCCTGGCTTCACCTGGAAGACTGGCCCACTTCAAAGATTTTCCAAAGTGTATTGTCAGACAGTACGCTGTCTGCTACCTAAGGCCTGATATTATTTATAATATTACTAATTAAACAAATGAATACACTATTACACTTGGGGAAAGGAAAAAATTGTCTCTGGGCCTTGGGAAGCAAATTAAGCTCTTAGTCATTTATATGAATCTCCTGCTTTTCAGCCTTAACTTGTAAAACCAACAAAGGAGTTATCTGTTAAAAGATCGCTTTCCTTCTTGCTGATAGACACCCTAACGGAAAGGTTGTTTGACAACGGGTCAGCCTGAGTGACAGAGCAGAGCACCCGAGTTCTTAAAAAGGTGGAGCGTGGTTTGGCATCTTTTTTGAGAAATCTACACTGCAACTGATATTGTGCAGAAGACTAAAGAGTCACACAGTTGTGTATTTTTACCCTCTAATTACTACTTAATTTGCACTTCAAGGCTTGCAAAATGAGTGTGAAAAATGAAAATTGAGGAGCCATTAGAGGGTAAGAGATGTAATTGTGTGATTTCTAACATGGAGCACAGAGTTTCAATAGTAAGAGCAAATTAGTTGTGACACTTCAGGCAACTGAGCCCTTTAGACTTATGGCAGAAGCATTTGAAATGCTGGGAGCCATAGTTTAGAAAGAGTTGAAGAAATCAGACTTGACAATGGAACATAAGAATCTATTGTCAAGTCTGCTGGTTTTCTGCTGTTAGAAACCTACAACTCCTTTAAAGAATTTTGTAGACATTATTGGGTTTTTTTTTTTTTTGAGACAAAGTCTCAAGCTGTTGCCCTAGGTAGAGTGTCGTGGCATCACAGCTCACAGCAATCTCAAACTCTTGGGCTTAAGCAATCCTCTTGCTTCAGCCTCCCAAGTAGTTGGGACTACAGGCACCCACAACAATGCCGGGCTACTTTTTGGTTATAGTTATCATTGTTTGGTGGGCCCAGGCTGATTTCAAATGCACCAGCTCGGGTGTATGTGACTGGTGCCTTAGCAGCTTGAGCTACAGGTGCCGAGCCATGTAGGCATTATTTAGACATACCAAGGAAAAGGTAGACCTCTGTCTAATAAAATGTGTGTGATCTATAACACACAAAGAGTCACTAAGTAAGCAATCTTGGCCATGCTACAATGCTGATTCATTTGTTCACTCATTTATTCATGGGCATTTCTTGAGTACCTACTAAAAAATTGGGAAAAATACTAGACCCTGGAGATTCAATGTTAAGTCAGACATGGTCTCTGACTTCGAGGAACTCGAGAGTAGTAAACAAAGTGCTGCAGAAAATAATAATGATTACTGAAAATAATTTTGTCACATAGAGAAGAGGAAAGGTAAAATTGGGTCTGTTCTAGGTGTCAAATACACAAGGCACACTGCGGATAAAGATACGAACATAAACAACTACAGATGCAATCCTGGGGTGCTCGCTGTGGCAGCACATATACGAAACTTGGGCCGATACAGAGAAGATTAGCATGGCCCCTGTGCAAGGATGACACACAAATTTGAGAAGCATTCCATAGTAAAAAAAAAAAAAAGTAATCCTTTGAAAGTTGAGACTTTTGCCCATCTAAATTGACCAACAAGAAAGAAGCAGCTGATGGGGGTGGATTAATTACTTAGTGTGACTATTGCAGATTCAACCACAGAATCCATCTGAGATAGTCAAGGCAATACTGTATTTATTCCTTAGGAGACAGTATATGGGGTTTAGGACCCCATATTCAGCTCGAGGAAATTGCTTTGACTATAACTCTTCTGATCTCTATAACCCAAAGTTGAGCCCTCTATATCTTTGGCCATTGCTGAGGGAGGCTGAGGCCAATTCTCAAAAGCTAAGCTAAGAGAGAAAATTGGAGGAACACCTGAGCTGGAAAAAACAGAACAATTAAAAAAGATCAAAAAGAAAAACCCAGGATGACTGCAAGATTATAGGAAAGGCTGATTAGCAACTTACAGTCTTTTAACAGAGAGATTGCCAAAATCCCGAATAGAGATTGCCAAAATCCCGAATTTTAAAATTGAGGAAACTTAAACCAAGGGGGACAAGTTCAGTACTTTGACTTACTCCATCATGGCAGAGCTGAAACTAGAAGTGGGGCTTCTAACTTCTCTCTTAGGACACTTTACCCTGAATTGTATTATCTGCTTAAAGAATAGTTAGGGGTAGGGGATAATATATTTTAAAGCAATCCCTGAATAAAATACAATGCTAAAAGCCACATATCTAGCCAGAAGAAATTCAAAGAGAAGACGCGGGCCAATGAAGCAAGATTACATAACGAAAATAACTGTTTTTATGATTACCCTTTAAAAACCTATAAGGTGCATGCTAGTGGGAGAAAAAGAGTATTCTGGATAAGACCAATTCAGTTCAATTCAGCAAAGATTTTGTTGAGTGCTTATTCTATGCTAGGTAATGTGCTGGAAGCTGGAAATACATAGGCACTGGAGATAAAATCTCTACCTTTCAGCAATCTAGCAAGAAAACACACCGTGGATAAAAATGCTATTGGAAGGGAGGCAGGGGGACGGGAGACTAAGCTATTCTGCAGCTGTAGAAGAAAGGTACCTAAATCAGACATGAGATCAGAACAGACTTCCTAGAGGTGGCCGTGTTTGAACAAGGTTCTGAGAGACAAGGGGTCTTTAGCTGGGCTGAGCAGGGAAGAAGGGAATTCCCATGGGCACAGAGTCTCGGAGACAGTGATGTGGGCGTGAAACCCTCATCACTGCGGAACTGCAAGGACCTCCATGCAGCTGGAGCCGGGCGTGGGGAGCTGGCAGGGGCGAGGCTGGAATAGGGACCACAAATGCAGAGATCCCCAACAGTGCCAGGATGGGTTCCAGGAGTGAATGATAAATGTTTTGCAAATTTTAACTTACATATTCATCTGTCTATTAAGACTTCCAAATGAGTTCAAGACCCTAAAAAGGGCTGATACCCAATGAGAAGAGGGACAGTATGAGCTGTATCATGATGAGGCTTGCGGCGTCACCTTTGAACTTAATTCTGAAAAGTGTGAGAGTCACTGAAGCCTCGGAAGCAGGGAAATGGCACCATCAGATTTGTGTTTTAGAAACATCAGCTTGGCAGAAGGGTGGAAGACAACATTGGCAGGGAAACAGACTGAAAACAGGGAGTCTGATCAGCAGACTGCGGCAATAATCCAAATTATCAGAGATTTGGACCCCAAATAAGGTAGTGGCAAGGATACAAAGGTGTGGGATAGGAGTGTCCCTGGACATGATGGCTGTGCGCAGTTAGGGAGAACAGATGAGGGAGAGGGAAAGAGCCTGTCTTGTCCTGTGTCTGAATTTCTTATTTGCATAACTGAGAGGATGAGCTGCCATTAACTGTGAAATGAAAAGAACTTAACGTATCCTCCTGTAAATGCCACAGGAGTGGATGAGACCCTCCAAGGAGGATTTTGGGTAAGAACAGGATTGAGTGGGATTTCCTCAGGAAACTAGCTTTGAGAGACAGGGAGTTGGAAAATGGAGTTGGTCAGAAAACCAGACGCAAAATACGGAAAGCATGAAGGGTACAGAGAGGGAGGAGTGAGTACAGGTGATGTGGAAAGAAAGATTGTCAGAATAGCTGAGTTGGAGCAGAGTGGAGGGGAGAGATTGGTGAAGGTTTCTAGTAGGGTGGAGTCCGGCTGAGAGGAGAGCTTGGAAGCCTGGGCGAAGAGTTCATGTTTGACACAGAAAGCACTGTGGTGTAGAGAGGCCGTAGATTTTATTGGTGGCAGTGATAGTAATTAATGTCTTTCTCTTGTGCATTATACTATTTCCGAAGTTCTTTCACATTCATTAATGTCTTCATTTGGTGCTCATCATCTCTCTGAGGGAGATAGGGCAGGGCTAATTATCCCTACTTTACAGATAAAGAAACGAACTCCCTGAAAAGGCTGAGTGATTCCACCTCACTTAGGCAGCAATTAAATGCAAATCTAGGGCTGGAATTCTGATTCCTGTTTCTCCATCATGGACTCTTTCTAATTTGCCACCCTACCCACCTTCAGGTCTTGGAAACTCAGCAGAATGCACGTGACTGTCCTGGGCCCCAAGGAGGGCCCCCTGCCCTCTGCCATCCCCCTGAATCTTTGATGGTAATCAGAATTATGTGACTCCATCTTGAGAAAAACTCAGTAGGACCTGCGCCCTAATTCTGTGTTCCTATACAGCTACCCTGGACGCCCTCCAGAAGGCTTGGAGTTGCAGCCACTGCTGTGAGTTTTCACATCCTGTCTAATGAATGGCAAACAGCCACCCAGGCTAGACATGTGGCGAGCACGTCTGTTTTAGAGCTCACTTCAGACAGACTCACCTTTCTGCCTAGTGCAATTAACAAGGTGAAAACAAAGCTCAGTTCTTCAACATCATCCTGTTTGGACCAGTTATCACAGGCCTGCCCTGTTGCTACACTCTCAAGCCAGCCCCTATGCACTTAAATAAATGTATACTCTTGTCCAGAAAGGTTGATAGGTGAGGAGCTAATGGAAGGCCGTTAACATGCATGAAAATCCAGCCTCTCTAAAGGGAAAACAAAAGAGCATGACTTATTTAATGTTGTCGGAACGTTTGGGGAAGAATTCAGAGCTTACTATAGTCAAGTGTTTGAATCTTGAACCAAAGCCCTGAACTGTCTGAGACGACAATGAAGTAACTTCAAATGTGGAAGACAGTACTCCAGAGTTCCAGTTCCTTCTGTGTGTGGTTTGGGGGCTAGTAAATATGGAGACCCAAATGGATTACAGTCCTGAATCTGCAGTTAAATGTTTTAGTGGCTTACAACTATGTGCACCAATTTCAAACAATAACCAATAAAATACAACCAAAGTTTTAGCTACACAGTAAAATTTATACAAAAAAAATACTAGCTATAAATGAAGCAATCTTAATCTACATTCTACCTAACCAGCACCAGCAAGATGAGGAAAAGGTAGAGTCTGGAGAGTATCACCACTGTACAAGCTGAGTGCGAGTCTGTTTGAGAACCAGGAACAAGCAAGAACATGAAATTCAGAACAACAGGTGAAGCCTCAGTGCAAGAAAGTATAGTCAAAGGATTGGTAGGGAAGTGAGCCACGGGCAGGTGCCTTAGAAGTCAGTTGAGACAGTGCAACTACCTTCTTCATCTTTCTAATAGTCAATGATGGCTGCTAATTATCTATCTATCTATCATCTATCTACTTGTACCTATTATATACCTAATACATACATATATATATATATAAAATAGCTACAGTCCCACTGGCTTCCTGAAATAAACTTTGCTAGAAAAACAGCATTTTACCACCATCAACCCTCCTGGGGGCGAGGAGGTATCAGAAATTCGTCTTGCAGCCATAGATTCACTGGATAAAAATCAGTTTGCCTGAGGGCAAAACCTGAGCAGGAAATTGCTAGTTAATTCACGGCATTCACCATTATTACTGTTTGGTAGAGTATATATATCTGAGTTTCTAATTCAATTTCCTGTTTGATTCCAGCTTCCCAGAGATCTCCAAAATACAGCCCCCCAGCCAAATCCTTTTCTCAACCTACCTCTGTAAATAAAGTTTTATTGGAACCCAGCTGCTCATTTGCTTAGGTAGTATCTGTTGCTGCTTGAGCTATGGTGACAGAGTTGAACAGTTGTGACAAAGATTCTATGCTCTGAAAAATCTGAAATATTAACTGCCTGGCTCTTTCTTTGAAGAATGTGTTTGCCAGCCCCTGCCATGACTAAAACTCAGCCCCAATCCTAGAACACAGCACCTCTGCCCTGACAGTGTGGATTGTTGTTCTTTGTCTTCCTCCTAGAGGCTGCTCCACCTCCTATACCTCCAGCCACTCTCTGGGTGACGGCACTGAAGGGGCAGCTTGCTGGATTCAGGTCCCTGATTCTGGCCATTTTGGAGAGTAAACCTTGCCCAAATCAAGCTAGAATACACCACAAGGCGCGAAATGAGTCCTTCCATATCTACAGTCCACCCACAAAAACTTCCCTGTGCTTCAGGAGGCTGACCTGTAAGGGCCGCATCAATGAATTCCTGGCCTTCTGCTTTCAGCTAAGCTCAGCCCAGAAGTGTTGGGTGTCTAGTGGACCCCAACTGGGACGGTAGTCAGCAAGGCAGATGACACAGAGGAAAGAAAGAGAAACTTACACCAAACCTTACCTGAACCTAAAACCAAGAGCCTGTAAGGGCATCTGCTGTTTCATGAGCCTGGGGCTACTGAGAACAATGCAACACCTGCCCTGTCTCCCAGAACCTTTTTATTGGGTACTTAACAGAGTATACGTTCAAGAAGGCACAGAAGTCAGCAGTCAGCAGTCGAGGTTAAGAATGAGAGAGGGGACATTACAGCCCCAAGGAAGGTTGGGTAAAGAGTAGGTAAGGACATAGGGTAATGGAACATCTGAAGAGGCCAGGTAACGGTGCAATGGGAAGAGGGAGGCGGGAGAGGAGGTGTCATCTCAGACAAACATCTCAGCTTCTCTAGCCCAAGCTACTGGTTGGTGGCCTCAGATGCCTGTGCTACTGATCTCCCCACACAGGGATTCCCCTGTCTGGGTACCTTCCCCTGCATTGGAAGGTACGTGCGGAATTCAGCCTGTCCACCTCCCACACAAGAGGAGCACCTACAGGAGACCAAAGCAAGGGAAGAAGATGAAAGTGGGAGTTTATCTTCCTGCTCTTCCCAGCAGCCCAAGCAGAGGAAACCCCCACAATGAAGGAATCAGACTTTCCCTGCATGACAGCTGTCCAGTGACTGAAGTTGGAACACTGCTTCACCAACTGATGACAACTTCCCTGAGGGTCCCAATATAACATGTCTTCTTACTTCCAGGTCCATATTTGAATTCAATGGAGCGCAACTTGAGAAATACATGGCCTTTTCTGAAATACAACAGACTATACACAGAAAAATTTACAGAACCATCCCATTCTATACCACCATAAGCCTGGAGTTTACGTTGTGCAAGTTAACACTAAATTCAATAAATGGAAGACAAATTAAGGTCATGATTAGCCCAAATTCATTGAGATGTATTTATTCACCTAGTGTTGGTTCAAATGCATGGGATTGGCATTAATTAACAACTGAGTGGCCTACAGTTAATGAGATCAAAATGTGAGAAATTTTCTGGTATTTTATAGAAGGAAATAACTGTACTAATTATGTTTTTCTTATTTTCTTCTTCTCATGCTTTGACATCGTAAAACCTTGCTGACTCAGGGAAGAGGTGTCTCTCCACAGACTAGTTAATTCCTAGCAAAGAACTTGCCTGTAAGCACACCTTTTGCATGCAAACCAGGAAATACGAAGCCCATACTCCCAAATACCTCCTTTATCAAACTCACACACCCAGTCCATATTCCTCCTGTGCTAAGTAACCCCAGGGCTAGCCACCTGACAAGAGTGACCACCCGTACTTCCCAGCACTCCTTAAAATTATTGAAACTATTCAATTCTATGCTTATTCAACATAGCCACCCTGCCTTACCCATCTCTTCCCATGAAATCCACGAAAAGGACTTGGTCTCATGCTTTCCTTTTGTTTCTGCTCCTCCTGGGTGACCTCTCGGTGCTTCTCTGTGTGACTCATGGCATGGCATGCCTCCTTTTTTGGGAACTGTGAGTAATAAACTCATTTTTTCTCAAGGTAGTTATTCCCATATCTGTCATCTTACCATACTTGATTAAAACAAAACTTTGGGGATACATTTTAAAACAAAAAAGGGAAAGGGGAGCAATGGAATTAGTCGATTTTTTGTTTATTCATTCACAAACTATATTTCAGTGGAGGACCCAGAAAATATTTCTTTCCTATTATGAAAAATATTAATTGGGGAGTGGAGGATACTAGTTTTCTTGAGCTCCCTCTGTTTGGAAATGATAGTGGAGATTGCTACAGTAGATGGCTCCTGACTTCATGGGGACTAATGGGATGCTGGAGTAGTTGTCTGGTCGTGGAACTAAACTCTTAGAGCAGTGGTTCTCAACCTTCCTAATGCCACAAATTTTTTTTTCTTTTTTTATTAAACCATAGATGTGTACATTAATGCAATAATGGGGTACAATGTGCTGTTTTCATATACAATCTGAAATATTTTCATCAAACTGGTTAACATAGCCTTCATGGCATTTTCTTAGTTATTGTGTTAAGACATTTGTATTCTACATTTAGTAACTTTCACCTGTACCCTTGTAAGATGCACTGTAGGTGTTGCCCCACCAATTACCCTCCCTCCACCCATCCTTCCCCCCTCCCCTCGCCTCTCTTGACCCTTCCCCCATATTCTTGTGCTGTAATTGGGTTATAGCCTTCATTTGAAAGCTATAAATTAGTTTCATAGTAGAGCCGAGTACATTGGATAATTTTTCTTCCATTCTTGAGATACTTTGCTAAGAAAAATGTTCCAGCTCCATCCATGTAAACATGAAAGAGGTAAAGTCTCCATCTTTCTTTAAGGCTGCATAATATTCCATGTTGTACATATACCACAATTTAAAAATGACATTATAACAAAGATATTTGTACCAGAATGTTTATTGCAGCCTAATTCATAATTTCTAAGTCATGAAAGAAGCCCAAGTACCCATCAACCCATGAATGGATTAATAATAATAATGCTGCCACTTTTTAATATAGTTTCTCATGTTGTGGTGATCCCCAATCATAAAATTATTTTCTTTGCTACGGCATAACTATAATTTTGCTACTGTTGTGAATTGTAATGTAAATATCTTATATGTAGGATGGTCTTAGGTGACCCCTGTGAAAGGGTCATTTGACCCCCAAAGGGGTCGTGACCCACAGATTGAGAACTGCTGCTAAAAGTGGGTTGCAAGTAAGACAATTAGACATAGAAGAGTGGCAATCAGAGGGTTTTGACTCACAGAAATCTGTGGCAATAGTTAACTGATCCTAAAAGTTTCTTAGAAATAAAATAAATGTACAGTTCACTAAGATACAACTGAATGGTCTAGTGGACGAAAACCTAATTCAAATATTAGTAGTGAGTATGCACGGGCTTTAAGACAATTTTCAGATTAAAGTCCATTCATCTAAGGGGAAGCTGAATGCTTTAATCATGAGCTGATGCCAATTACAGGTTTGTTTTTGAATGTGGCATTTTTAGTAAATAAATCAATATAGTCCATGAAATTTGATATGCAACATTTAACCTAACAAATGCTTTCCTCCCATTCCTATCGGTTTAAAAAAAATCAGAAACCATTTTTTCTTTGCATAGCAAGGACAACAGTATGTGTTTGCTATCTTGCCTCAGGGCTATATCAATTTTTCTGTTTCCCATCACGTAGGTTGAAAGGAACTTTATTATTTTAGTAACTCACAGAACATCAAGGTGGCCAATCATATCAGTGGCAAACAGAACATGGTAATGTGATAGTATGAATATATATTTATTGACCTGGAAAGAATTTCCCAATATATCAAATAGAAAAATGTTATAAAATAGTTTCTATACTATGATAGTATTCTGGCATAAAAAGCTTATCTTACTTAGTCTAGAAAAATCTATATATTAAATGTTAATAAAGTCATCTTCACATAGATTATGGGTGATTTTCCTTTGTCCTTTACATTTTTCAGTTTTATCAGAAGTTTATATAACTCTATTTGATATTTATAATAACAAAAATATTGATTCCAATATAGAAAAACAAAACTCAATTTCCAGAATTTGAGTTGAACAACTGAGAAAGGCTTGAACAAACCAAATGTCTGGAAAATTTTACCAAGCTTTATGTAACTATCCTCATAAAAGATCTAGACCAATAGCCAGGGCTGGCCTGAACTAGCAGGTGGTGACTAAGTCTGTCCATCTGGGTTATTCGGCAGCACTGAGGAACAGGGAAGGTGGAAAGCATTCTAAATCCCCTCTTCAGAACTCCCAAGGTGCACACATAGGCTCTGTGTCAGCAAGGTGAACAGAATTAGGAATGAAATAAAGAAACCAGTAGATGGGCATCCCTAACTTAATGACTCCTGGCTCCCAAATCAATGAAATATAAAGTTATTTCAACTTCTATCCACACCTCATTAAGATTAATTCATTTTCACTATGTGTTAGGTGCTGTACTAAACACCAGATATAAAAAGGCAAATTGGTTCCTGCCTTCATGGAGCTTATAATCTAGTGGGGAACTGCCAGGCTGAAGGTCAACTACAGTGTGCTCTTAATGACATGAGGGGCAGTGAGATGGCTGTGAAAGGCGTGAGCAAGAAGGCAATTCAGGGCCAGTAGCAGGGAAGGGTCCCAGAGAGAGGTAACCTGGACTGGGCTCTGAATAATGAATAGGAATAACTAATTGAAAAAAGGAGTGTAGAAGATGACATTTGGGCAAAAGAGAAGGTGAGTCTTCTAAGTAGAAGAAATTTTGAGTTATCTAAGAAATTTTGACTCTTATTCTGGTGTATGAATTTTTCCTATAAGTGTTAACCCTTGTGATTGAATATTTTTAGGGATAGTGACTTGCTTCCCCTCAAGATCAATTCCATTTGGGCAGTGCCTGTGGCTTAATGGAATAGGGTACCAGCCCCATAAGCTGGAGGTGGTGGGTTCAAGCCCAACCCTGGCCAAAAAGACAAAAAAAAAAAAGAAAAGAAAAAAGAAAAAGATCGAGTCCATTTTGAACAGCTCTGTTTGTGTACACTTCTTTAAATAGAGTTCCACGTGGTATCTATAGATTCTATCCATTGATGTACTTCTGCACTTTGAAGCTGTACAGAGGAGTCAGAACATTCCTTCCGGAACATTCCTTCCTCATGATTCCACATAGCATTCTTTCCAGTTTGAAGCTCATGATCACGTCCTCCCCATATCACTTTCAACAGTTCTTCTTTCCTATGTAATTTCAAAGCTTGTCGTCAACATTCTAGTCATTCTCCCCTACACGTGCTATAAAATGACAAGGTCCCGTAGAAATCTTAAAACATAATAATATCGATCATTCAGCAAATATTAATTCATCATCTACTACAGGACAAGTAATTTTCTAGGTTTAGGTAAAAACATGGTAAATTAAATGGATACAAGTTCTGGCCGCATGGAACTTATATGTGGAAGAGAATAAATCCACTGACAGATCATTTGATCGATCGATTGATTGATAGATGATGGTAAACAAACACAGATGCTGACACACACATTTTAGAATAGATTCATGAAAGCAAAATTCTGGGGTCAAAATGCAAACAAGTTCCATTCCACCTAAAACAAAACAAAACGAAAAATAAAAGATAAGCAAGTTCAGGACTTTTGATATACTTTGTCAAATTCCCTTCTAGAATTTTTTTTCTCAGTTTCTTTTTCCCAGTTTCTTTACCCACCAGTGATGAGCATGGTTTATAATTTCCTACCAATATGGCTTCCTACCAGTTATTTTAAAATACTTCCAATTTTGAAGGCAAAAAATTATATCTATTTTTAATTTGCAGGCTTTATTACCAGTAAGCCTAAACATTTTTGCCTTTTGCAATCCACTTACCTTATGTCTTTCACTCATTACTCTCAATGTACTTTTCTTCAGGTCCAATACTTGCAAATACTTTGTCATGTAATAAGGACGTTAACCTTTTGTCTCTCTTATATGTTAAAAACAGTTTACCATCTTGCCACGTTTTCTTTTTGTCACAGAGGTGTTTTTAACTTTAGTGTTTTGGCTGCCAAATCTATCATTTCCTTGACACTTTCTGGTTCTGGCTTTGATTATAGTTCTTGCAAAATTCTCCCCTACTGTGCCATATAAATCTCCATCTATAATGATTTCTGGTCCTTCTATGAATTTTAAAACCTAATATTTCGTTTTCTATAATTTATTTTGTTGAGTGAAGTAAGCTAGGGATCTTTACAGTTTTTACAGTTTTCCCCTGGAAAAAAATCTAGTTGTCTCCATAACATTGTATCCTCATTTATTTTAAAATCTTATGATCATTCTATTTATGTTTCCATCTGAAAGGATCACATATAAACCCAGATTTTTTAAAACAATATATTTAGTAAACGCAGGTGTTGGGGGGTTCTAAATGGATATTTAATAGGGTTACAAACCATTAGGAGAATATTCTGTTTGGCAGAATTCCAAAGGTGTCTATGGAAGCCCAGGAAATAGATTTGTACGGTGAGAGGAGGGTTTGGCGGAGCAGAGATTTATGGTTCTTCTATCAGAGGCAGCCCTTGCTCAGATGGAGCTATGGAGGAATGATTGCCCAGAATGGACACTTTTTAATACATATTTCTTTTAAATCTGAGTTTATATGAGATCTCTTCAGATAGAATTATAGATAGAAGAATCAATAGAATTTCAAAATAAATATGAATATAGCATTACTGAAAATTATTAAACATTTAAAAATACATACACTATAAAAAAACAATGACCACCCTAGACATGTATTCCTTCATGGCTCTACCTAATTAGTAAGAATCCAAAACTTAGCAGCAGCAGTGGCAAGGTTAGTAAACCTGGAAAAGAGCATCTGAGGTCTCAGGCAAGATGCTTTCTCCCACAGAGAAGTGGGTGACCAAAATTTAAGTGGTTTCTCTGAAAGGAAACCACAGCTGTTAAAATGCCAGGATGCTGAAAAATGCAGGTGTCCAATTTGGATTTGCAGGATAAACTGGAGAATGTGACTAAATAAGAAATTCAGTTAGAGATTTTCCCTCATACTTGTGAATGTGTTTCCCCTAAGGACACCCCCAGAGGCTGCCGTGATGCAGTCTGTGTCAGCCTGGACACAAAGGCAGTACACTTGACCCAGACAAACACGTCCAAGTTCCAACTCAGAGAGACATTGAAGACAGTTAGATGGTGTCCTCCATAATCAGCCATGAGTTGTGGGTATTTAAGAAATAAGTGAGGAAGGAATTGGGAAAACTGACTCTGTCTCCAGGACAGAGCTGCCTAGAAACCTCACGTGTTTGCGGAGGAAAAACAATCGTGTGAACTTGACACTAACTCATATATCCTCTGGTCAAGAATAAAACAAACGCCACGTTAGATTTCAGATGCTTTAGGAAGAGACCTTCAAACAGCCCGTTCTCACAAATTAGAAGCAGAAGCAGTTAATTCTATAGTTGACGGCTGGAAAGGGTTTGGGGAATGAAACCCTTACTGAAAATGTCTCTCCTTGACCTGCCAACAAGTCACTTATTGTGCCATTAAAAATAGAACATAAATGTCTTAATGCTGCAATTGGGTAAATGAGGTGAAGACTATGTTGATTAGAAGGATGTGAGCACTCCAATTTGCACAAATAATCAACACATTGAATTCCATATTGACATAAATGTATACATGATCTATGTATAAATGACAAAAAAATCTATAAATAAAATAAATAAATAAACAAAAACAAACAAACAAACAAAAATGTATCTGCAAGCCCCCCCAAAAAAAAGCATCATCCAGGACTATCTGGGGAAAAGGGTGTGGTGCTGAAACTTATGTGTCCAGTTAGGGGAGTTTTTTGATGCGATGAGCATTAAATCCAGAGATCTGAGTTTGCAGACTGTGATTTTGCACGGCTGTGGGCTTCATCCCATAGGAAAAAGCCTGACTAGGACAAAAAAAACTGGTCTCCTCAAACAAGAGGGAGTCTTCAGCATCTCACCTTCAGACTTCACCTATATCACTGGCTCTCCTGGGTCTGTGACAGTGCCAGAGGCTGTCCTCATTCTCCAGGATGCCAATACATGGTATAGATTTGGACTTTCTGGCTTCTTTAATTGTGTGAGCCAATTACTTACAATAAATCTCTGTTCACACATGTGTGTATGTGTATGTGTGTGCACACACAAGCATGTCCACGCAAGGATTGTCCAGAAAGTACCCAGACATCGTTAATATAATTTTTCATATTACATGGCTGGATACTTTCTACTCTTAGATACATGCATTGACTTTATTATATAACTTCTCTGAAGATCCCTGACTAATGCAAAAGACAAATTTTATTGGGAAAAGGAAAAGAAGTCATCAGAATCTATTTCCAAATTAGTTATTCAGCTCCCTGGGCTCCGAAAGAATGGAACATAAAGTAATTTGGGGTTCTTTTGGTTGGGGCTGGGTTTGAATCCACCACCCTCAGTATATGGGGCCGGCACCCTTACTCCTTGAGTCATAGGTGCTGCCCTGGAACATAAAGTAAATAAGTTTTATGAAGAAGGCAAAAATAAACAAACAAAAATAAAATAAAATCACTTCCCATCCAGCGTGGATATCTGAGCATCTGCCGGGCATTGGGAAATGATGGACAGGTCAACAAAAGGGAAAACATGGAGGAAAACCAAGACGCCCAAGGCAGACTGCTCTGTGACCTTCCCAGGGGGAGCCTGAAAGTGTAACTAGGAAGTTAAAATTCCTCAGAGGTAAGAGCTACTGGACAGCGCAGGGACGCGATAAGGCTGATGTGAGTCACAGGCCAGGAAGGTCACAGATGTTTGGTCTATGTTACAGTGAGATTACTGGCCAAGAGCCAAGACTGCTACAGAAGCTGGGGAGAGGACTCGATCTTTATGAAACCTTATTCTTAAAAATAATAGAAAAGCAAAACGAAGGAAAAAGCAACATTAGGTTCCTCGGTGATCAGATTTCCCGTGCACTGAAATTAGAGTACAAGCTGGCTCTAGTGTTTACTATTCTTGCAACCATGGGCAAATGACTTATCTCATCTGTAAACGACAACAGGAAAATAATTCCCATGCAAACAAATACTGCAAATTAAATGAACTTACCTAATACTGTAGGCCTTTAATAAAGGTTAGATTCCTTTCTCCTGATGCTAAAATTAAAACGGGTACTGTGGCATTTTCCCTCTGAAAATCGCTCTAATTTTGGAACTCATTTTCTGTTAGCCTAAAAACAAGTACTTTGAGCCTTTTAAAATCAAATTATTGGCATATCATGTCCCACCTAGGGCGATCAGTCTGGTGGATTCCCACCCCCTGCCAACTCAAGTGCCAACATGACAACTGGGCAGAAATCAGGTTATGAATATAAATCATTGTTACCCTTCTAGTCCCCAGGTTCAAAGGTCCACCAAGGTTGACAGCACCCTCCCTATACTGGTCCCCACATTTGGATAGGAACTGTCCTGCTGATGTTACCGCAGCTAAGTGGTCCCAATTTGCCCTCCTCCCCTCCATTCCCAGGCCTTCATTATGTCTTGCCTTGTTAAGGAGGCTCCCAAATAAACCTTTCTAGAGTATAGATCAAATATTATCACTCCGCAGCTCGGTCATCTCTGTAAAATGGAGAGAATATCACTGTCTACCTCATCAGTTCTCATTCGTGTGTGTGTATGTGTGGTTTTGGTTTCTGGTGAGGATAAATTGAAGTACTATGGTGCATGATTATGACTCATGAACTCTTAATGTTGGTAGTATTGTCATCATTACTGTCACTACCATCACAGCTATTACAAAGAATAAAGTGGGTTAGCCTGTTATTTGAGGGCCAAAAGGACTAGTCTCCCCCTTTCTTCTCATCTGGAAAACAGAAGTCAGGAACCCCTCCCTTCCCAAACCCTGGGACCAGCATTTGGTGGAAGTGTGCAAAGAAGTCTCAGGTACCCTAGAAATTCATGCAGAACAGTGTCACGTGTGAGGTAGACCAGAAAGGAGAATGCAGAAGTCTCAAAATGTAGTGTCTCAGGCACTGGACATCCACCCATGTTTGAATCCCATTTGTCAATCCGGCAGCATCCGTGATGAGTCTACAATTAGATCAGAGGAGAAGGCAGGACAGCCTCAGAGACTCTGAACTCTTTGCTACCATGACATGCTGCCTGTGTGTACCAGAAGTTTGTAAAAGCAGGTACTGTACATGAAACAAGCTCCACAGTGCAACTGCCTGGTTTTGAATCTGATTTCTGTAGCTCATTATTTGTGTGGCTTTAGACAATTCTTTAACCTCTTTATGACTCAATCTCCTCATCTAGACAAGGTGGCCAAAAATAGAAACGATCTCAGAGTTATTTGAAAAATAAACAGCTTAGAGTCTGTAAGGAGGGTAGTGCAGAATCTGACACATGATCAGAACTCAGAAATATCTTAGAAACTCGACTTCCCTACACTGATTGTCTCCTTAAGTTGACCTATTTTCATAGACCAGACGTGTACCACTACAGCAGGCCGTGTTCCTTATGTTGATCTGTTTGTTACAGTCCCTTGGGTGGTCAGCTTACAGAGGCTCTTAGTTGACCTATTTTGAACTTAGTTGACTTAATAGGCCCTTAAGTTGACCTATTTTCATAGACCAGACGTGCACCACTACAGCAGGCCGAGTTCCTTATGTTGACCTCCTCCGTATGTTGATCTGTTTGTTACAGTCCCTTGGGTGGTCAGCTTACAGAGGCTCTACTATATGAGGTATTGCTGGAAGAATGATAAATATATACAACGGATATTTCTGTATCCATATGCAAACACGTTGAACATTTTGATATGTCCTGCTAAATTGACCACTGCTTCTCCCCTCCAAAAAAAGATCGTAACAATTTACATTAACAAGCGATAAATATATTACTCACACCCTTGTCAGTGCTAAATGATATTAATTACCTTAATTTTTGCAAAGCTGATAAGTAAAAATATAACTTACTGTTTCAGTCATTTATTTAAATTAGGATACATTTTTCTATTTATTGATCATGTAGATGTGAAGTAACTGCTCAAAGTACTTATTTTTTTTAATCTACCAAAGTTCTTGCTATTGGTTATGTTCTTCTTTGCACTCCATGAAAGTAGATTCAAGCGGACTCTTCATTTCTACTTTTCCATCATTGCACGCCAAAGAAAATGGTGACATCACATCCAGACCAAGCCTGCAGACATCTCTATGCTGATAAACAAGAGAAGTCCCCTGATACAAGTTACCGAAGGCTTGGAGTCTAAATCCTAGATGGCAATAGAGTGTGTATTTGCCAGACCTAATTTCTAGGCTGGACACAGTGGCTCACACCTGTAATCCTAGCACTTTGGGAGGCCAAGGCAGGGGCATTTCTTGAGCTTAGGAATTCAAGACCAGCTTGCAAGAGTGAGACCCCATCTCTATTAAAAACAGAAAAATTCACTGGGCATCATGGTAGACGCCTGTAGTCCCAGCTACTCAGGAAGCTTGGAAAGAGGATCTCTTGAGCCCAAGAGTATAAGGTTGCTGTGAACTATGATGATGCCACGGCACTCTACACAGGGTGACAGAATGAGACCCTGTCTCATAAAAGAAAAAAAAAAAGACCCATTTTGTATACAAATATCTCAAGAACCAAGCAAGGCAGTGCCTGGAACTAGCCAAGATTTCTAGACTCTCATCATCA
This sequence comes from Perodicticus potto, assembly GCA_963574655.1. Taxonomy (NCBI): domain Eukaryota; kingdom Metazoa; phylum Chordata; class Mammalia; order Primates; family Lorisidae; genus Perodicticus; species Perodicticus potto. The sequence goes on from CAUYRH010044410.1 coordinate 37,491, forward strand.
TTTCTTTTTCCAAAACAGCAATGTGTGGCCCGGGTGTCTAAACAATGCCTGCTGCAGAAATAAATCAAATTCACACATTTATCCACCCAGTTATCTATTGATTATCTTGCTAGCTATATACTGAAATAACAGCACAGCATTTGAAATTTCTCAAGAAATGGAGTAAATAAATAAATATGCCACCTGCTTTCAAAGGAAATAATAACACGACAAAATAAAATAATGGGAACACATTCACTTCTTTTTTCGTTTCTGACTTGGTCTCACTGTTACTCTCCATGATCACGACCATTCTGGATCCCAGCACTGAATCAGATTAAACTTTCAGTCGTGAGGGCCCCTCCTTTGTCAGTGCGAGTAAAGCTCTTGTTTAAGTGCCTTTGTGCAGCCTGTAGCTGACTCGCTCTTTCGCTTCGCTGCCTTGTAAGGACTCAGCCTTCACCCCTCTTGTCCTTCCAGCTTCTGCCAGGCGATGACACAGCAAAAAGGCCTCACCAGATGCTGCCACCTTCATCTAGGACTTTCTGCCTCCAGAACTGTGAGAAATTTCTTTTCTTTATAAATTACCCAACCTGTGGCGTCCTGTCATAGCAGCACAAACAGAGTAAGACAATATCTCAAAAATATCTCATACTATCACGTCCAAAATCAGATCAGTATCAGATCCCCCCTGCCTCCACCCTTGGCTTCCAGCCTCCGTCTCTTACCATAAGGGATGGTGCCACCTGCAGTCAGCAGTGCAAACAAAACAACAGGTGTCGTGCCCTGATTCTCCTGTCCCTCGGCCCTTATCCACATCAAATGCACCTTTTGAATAACCTTCCAACCGACTGCCCTCTTTCCCTCTCCACTACCATCACCCTGGGTTTCAACTCCTCTCCTCTCCCGTAGCTTCTCTTATTTGTATAACATTCTAATTTGCATATATGCACCTATCCCAGCCCTCCTCTGGTGTAGCTTCCTCAGGAGAGTCAGAATTACCTTTGCAAAAGGCAAAAATCAGCTCAGTGCCCATAGCTCAGTGAGTAGGGCGCCAGCCACATACACCAAGGCTGCTGGGTTCGAGCTTGGCCCAGGCCTGCTAAACAATAATGACAACTGCAACCAAAAAATAGCCAGGCGTCGTGGCAGGCGCCTGTAGTCCCAGCTACTTGGGAGGCTGAGACAAGAGAATCGCTTAAGCCCAGGAGTTGGAGGTTGCTGTGAGCTGTGATGCCACCGCACTCTACCGAGGGCAACAAAGGGGGACTCTGTCTCAAAAAAGAAGGCACAAATCATTCAAGCCTATGTCTAAAAATGTCCAAAGCTTCCCATTGCTCTTGGGATAAAGGGGAACTTCAAATGGACTTCAAGTGATCTATCCCACACCCCGATGTAATAGCGTCTCGCTCAGGACACGCTGTCCACAGAAGCATCTCTCTTCTTGTTCCCTAAATTCTGTCACTGCAAGGGCATCCCGGAATATCGTCACCTGCCTTTCTTTCCTCATTCTCCCTGATAGGCTCTTAGCTCTCTGCTAAGAGACACCTGTTGTTTTGTTTGCACTGCTGACTGCAGGTGGCACTCTCACTTTTTATCTTGTATGTGTGACCGTGAGACTCTCTACCCCACCCCCAAGCAAACCTCATTCGCACACAGACCATACTTTTTGGCTCACTGTTGGGTGTCAAGTGACTGGTCCATTCTAGCTGCTCAGAAAATACTGCTAAAGAAACAAACACATGAATGAATAAATCGTAAAAGGAGATAATTCTAAAATATGCTGCACCCTTTCTTTTCATTTGTTATATGTCTAAAACTTCAGACACATTTGCCAGAATAGTCTCATAGAACTAGAGTCTGTCTTTCTCTTTAATGAGAAAACAAATAACAGTTCTTGAACTATCTTTATTATTTTTCAAAGTTTTGTTCTATGTTAGCTCAAAATCAGTGTGTGTTTTTGTTAAAGGTGAGCATAAGACATATAAAGGAAAAACATAATACCATTTTCAGATTATTGGTAATATTTTAATATATCTTTCTTTTTTTTTTTTTGCTGATTTTGGCCGGGGCTGGGTTTGAACCCTCCACCTCTGGCATATGGGGCTAGCACCCAACTCCTTTGAGCCACAGGCGCTGCCCCTTTCTATGGGATTTTAAGAAAAAAATGGAAACATACTGATCATTTCTTTTTGCTTCTTTTCTCTATTTCATTTATCAGGAACATCTTTCCCTGCCAATCAATAGTTTCTAGGTCAGTGTCACTTCATTTAGTGAATACCACTACTTGTATTGTTTTACTTGGATATAATCATAATTTTTACAAAATATTGAAACATTTTTTCCTGTTTGACAACAAAAAAATATCTGCTAACAATCTTGGAAATTAAAGCTTTATAAATCTACTTAATAATTTTCTTGGAATAAATTCACATATTTGGAGATGCTGGGTCAAATCTTGTACAAACTTTTAAGGCATTTTGCATGCCCTGCCAACTGACCTTCAAAAAGTTTCAACCAATTTACGACTTCTCCAGATAGCTGAAAATGCCTGCTTTCCTACCCCTCTGGCAACATTAGAGAGCATCTGTTTTTTAAATCTTTGCTAATTTGACAGACAAATAAATATTGCCTTCATGTTTAATTTGCATTTTTTGATAACCTGTGGCTAAACATTTTCATAAATTTCTTATCAATTTTCAATTCTTACATGAGTTAGATTAATCCTGTTCTTCATGATACAAGATTGTACTTAAGCATCTAGAATATTTACAGTGAGGTCTTTGATGGTAAAGGTGATATAGAGATATCTTTCTCCATATTCTCAATGGTTTAGCATTGACTTTGAGACTCCCTGGGCCTGCTCATTTTAGTATCTCTCTCAACTTGCTGTTAATTCTTCCTGTGATCTTTACATGCCATTAACAGTTGCATTTACTTCCCTTCTTGGCGTCTTCTAATCTTCCATGGGCTAAAACCGTAAATTAAAAATTAGAAAATAACAGAAAGATAATCAAACATGTTAGAAGTTTGCCAAACAAAATATAAAATTAATTCTGGGCAGCCACTTTATTGCCTGCTTTTGGGCATTGACTGTGCCGCAAATAATGCTTTGTAAGCTGCTCTGAATGACTAAAAAGCTACTGTGTTTTTACTTTATCTTTTCTTTCTTTTTTTACTTTATTTCAAATTGATATGAGGGTATAAATTTTTAGGTTACATTGTTCTCACTTGCAAGATCAAGTTCAAGTGGTAGTAGAACCCTCCACCCAGGGGCAGGCTGACTTTGTGCACTTTAGGTGAGATCACATCAACTGTCCCTCCCCTTTTCTCCAGTTGTCCTCCGCTCCCTTCCCCTTTCTAGACTGTGTTTTATCCTTCCTGTGGGTATGTACCTGTTTATATATTGGTTTCATATGGAGTTGAAACACATTCTTCTTCCTAAAGTATCTTTTCTTCTAATGAGAACTATCTGATCTCTTAAGCACTGCAGAACTCTCAGGATTTTTGTCAGTCAACGGTTGTTGGGTCACATGCCCCAATTAGAGCCAAGAAGTCCTGGGAATCCCCTAGGCAGCTTGTCCACAAGAACCATCTGGCTGAACAGGGAAAATCAAAATAACTCTCCTCTGCCTTCATGAACTCAGCTTAGCAAAGAAGAAAAAATTTCCTTCTCAGGAGGACTTACCACTAAATTTAGTCACTGACTTTCAGACACCTTCACCGCATAAATAGGCTAAGACAGATTGTTCCAAGAGCTTCTAAGAAAGAAAGTCAGATAAACTGTAACAAATTTGAATATGAGCCAAAATAATTAATAGAAACTGTTTCATTGCTGTCTTGTTTCTATTCCTAATTAATATTTATGCATGCACACATCCCAGAGATGTTGCTGTTTGCTTAAGAATACACTATTGCAATGATGGTGGCTACAGCTGTTTTTGTAATAAGAATCTGTTGAGCAGCCTAAAATTGACAGATTAATACCCTGGTAATTAAATTCCCTAAATGGGAGGAGCTACTTCTTTCTTCCTAAAAAACAAACAAAACAAATATAAGAGGAACTATTGGTGGAGAAACACCATAAATGCTAAAATACGCAGTTTGGGGGGTGAGAAAATGTGTTAGACTTTTCTCATCAAGGAGCTGTTACAAGGCGAGGGATCACCAGACTGAGGTCTTATTTTCAGAGACAGGAGGGGAAGATGGTTCCAGTGGCCATGAAAAGCCACATCTCTTTCCAGGAGGCAACATTTGTGTGGGTATCAAAGCTGAATGTCTTGATAACGGCTTTGTTACCACAGTTCTATGCTGATAAATTACAAGTGCAACCCCTAACAGGAAAGTTTCATTTATACCAGTGAGTCATGGGAGCATGTGCCTGGAGCAGGCCAGTTTCAGGGCAATGACCAAGACTCCAAAGGTCAGGAGGACCCTGGAGAACAATACCACTAACTACGGTGGAGGTGAGCTGCATCCGAGGACTTGAGTCCGACACTGGGAAAATCCAGTAGTGTGGTTTGCAGGGAGAGTCCAAAAATCACCCAGACCCTTCTCCAAACAAACAATCTTCCCATCTTTCTGCTGGTAGGCTGGATTTGGCTATAATCTGAACCAAAGTCCAGTAATTTTTTTTTTGGCTATTTAGCATTTTTTATATAAGACTTACTGCCTTCCAAGTGCTTTTCAGTCATTGATTACTATTAGCCCGCTCGTGATGGACGAGTGCACAGTTCCTAAGGTACACCCTGAATCAAATGAGGCAGTAAGACACTCTTTACCCCCACCCTGTCTCCCTTTCTCCCTCTCCGTCCTCTTCTCTCCCACCCCCACCCCGTCCCTTCCTCCCGGGCCCAACCTATCAATCCATCAGGCTGTCAGTCCTGTGGGAAGTTCTCTATCCTGGAAACACGGGCTTCCCAGAACCCCTGACCACGTCCACCCAGCAGAACCACCTCTCTTTAGCTGCTTCCTGGTGCTACACAGAAAAGTCCCTGTTTATCACCAGGTCTGTCAGTCATATTAAATTGGTGAATCATTTCTCTCATCAGATCTTTCATCTTGGCCTCCCCTTGCTCCCCAAGACTCTGATAGTTGGGAACAAATAGTGGTCTAACCGCTTGTGTATTAATAAAACATTTGCCTTCCCTAATGCAAGTGGCAAGTAATTGGAAGTGACATTGCTGTTATGTTCACAGTGATTTCTCAGTACCTCTGAGAAACACACGTATTTATCTCTGTTTTGGGAAGCCCAAATTTACACTTTCAGTTTTTTGTTAAAGGCACACATCTCTCCTTGGTGGCTTGCCTGCCTTTCTCAGCTGCCTGTTTGGGTTTGGGTGACATCTGTACGTACCTGTCACTGGGAGACTTGGGGGAAGCTTAAGAGAAACATTGAGCATTTTGATATCCTGCCAAAAAGCACCATGCCACATGTCACCCACCCACCCCTCCCGCTCAAACCACATCTCTTAATCCCAAAAAGATTCCAATCCACGTCAATGTATTATTTTCCTATCTACCCTGGATGATCCTTGATCTAATTTTCTCCTTCGTCTAAAAATTAGTTTAGTACCAACTGCAGTTGCTTGCAGCCATATCAAGGGAGCTTACTGGCTGCAAACCCATCAACAGGTCTCAGCACTCAAGCTGCATTTACTGTGTGGCATGTAGCTCTTCTCTGCCCTCCTCACTCTCAATCCAGCTAGGCCTAATGCAAGAAACAGTTTATTTCCAAATTGTCAAGCTTTCATTTTTCTCTTCTTTTGCTAGTTAATAAGAGTTTATTTCAAAGAAGTATTCCTCCAGTATTTCCACTGACTCCAGTTAATTTGCATTCATAAGGATCTTACTCTCTGGCATCCTGACTAATTGCTTATACCCAATTTCCACTTGAACCAGGCCAGGGGGGAAAAAATTAACTTATCATAAAGAAAACCTCCTCGATGTTTCCTGTTTGAATTTTTTAGCATACTTGAAGCTTCTGAATGCTCTTTTCCCAGAAGGACTCAAGACCAAAGGAATCGCCCTTAAAGCAGAGCTCAGTTGCATTCATAATAATAGGGAAAGTACATGCATTAGTAATGCTGTCAACTAATTAGCCAGGCCTGTGCAGCAAGAGCACATCTTGTTGCTTCAACTGCACGGTGAAGAAGCAACTCTGCTCCTTTGAGAAAACGGATTAACCTTTATCTCCTGATTTAAGAGTCTAGAATGATGTTACAAACAATTACCCCTTGAATCAGTCATAATTAGTCCATTTGTGTGGGAGTGAAACAACACCTCCAAATTCTGATATTTGGGATATTGATTAATTTGTTCAAAAATATTTACTGACCACTTGCCATTTTTCAGCAATGAATTAGGGAATTGTAACAAAATTGACAAGTCTAGAGAGTGGTCTAGAGTAATAGGTTTATAGAAGGTGAATAAGAAGGAAGGGTAGTAAGAAAAATAATGTCCTTTCCCAGTGTTTATGTTCTAATCTCAGGACTCCATACGAGTGTCCTAATGAATATGCTATTTTATGACAAAAGGGACTTTGCGGATGTGATTGAGTTAGCAACCTTGACATGTGGAGATTGCCTGAATCCAATTTACTTTCATGGGTCCTTAAAAACTAAGACCCTTTCCCAAGCCTACTTTCTAGTAATGTGCTGGTGAAAGCTGGGCCTGAGTGGTGCTATGTTGCTGCTGGCTTTGAAGATGACAAAGGGGCTACAAGTCCAGGGATGCGGGCAGCCTTTAGAAGCTGGGAAATGTAACAAAGTTAATTCTCCTGTGAGGTATCCAGAAAAGAATAAAGCTCTGTGGACCCCTTGATTTTAGCCCACCTGGGCCCATGTTGGATTTCTGACCTACAGAACTGTAGGATAACAAAATTTTGTGAAGTTGCTAGGTCAGTGGTAATTTGTTGTGGCAGCAAGGAAAACTAAAGAGTTTAGTCGAGGCTCAAAGTGCAATCACACCCCTCATTCACTGTGAAATTTGAGCTGCTTAAACTTTTCTTTTCTTTTCTTCTTCTTTTTTTTTTTTTTTTTTTTTTTTGCAGTTTTGGCTGGGGCCAGGTTTGAACCCACCACCTCCAGTATATGGGACCAGCGCCCTATTCCTTTGAGCCGCAGGTGCCGCCCAACCTTTTCAATCTCTTGAGTTTCTTCATTTGTAAGTTTGAGATAATAGTACCTACCTTACAAGTTTATGATGAGGAAAACACAAATACGGAACACCAAGCCAAAAGGTAATGGGGATTTAGTGAACAGTTGCTGAGTGAATTGTTGGCTCACAACTCTGAAAGGGTTTAATGGAACAGCCTGCTGAATAGAATTAGGCCTCACCAAGTCCCAGCAAGCAGCAGAGATGTGGAGATGCTAGAGATGAGGAAGAGGACCCCCCTCCTGTGAGTCCAGAAGAGGTGACACTTCAACGCCCTGCCTGATTAAATCCTTTAACACAGGGGTCCTCAAACTTTTCAAACAGGGGGCCAGTTCCCTGTCCCTCAGACCATTGGTGGGCCAGACTATAGTTTACAAAAGAAACTATGAACAAATTCCTATGCACATTGCACATATCTCATTTTGAAGTAAAAATACAAAACGGGAACAAATACAATATTTAAAATGAAGAACAAATAAAGTTAAATCAACAAACTTACCAGCATTTCAATGGGAACTATAGGCCCACTTTTGGCTAATGAGATGGTCGATGTCCAGTTCCATATTTGTCACTGCTAGTCGTAACAAGTGATGCAAGTGTGCATCAGTTAGTCTAGATCTGGTTGGAGATTTTCAGATGTTTCATTTTGGAAAAAGTCTTTTCACAGAAATAAGTGCTGCCAAAGATGGTTGCCATTTTGAGTGCATGGTTCCTGAGATTAGGATGTCTCAGAGGGGAGAGATGCATAGAAATTAGGAAGGCTGCTTGACTTGAATGCGTCTTACAGAGAGTCACAATTCTTCAGTTCAGCCAGTTCCATTTGGTAAATTGTATTCACATTTTCTTTCTTTTTTTTTTTTTATTTCAAGATACTTTATTCTTAAAACAGGTCACAACACTAAGCTTTTGGCCCATTCTGCGACTGTACAAGCTACAAATGCTTGCTCAGCAGTGGAGGGGTGCTCTTTCATAGCATGTCTGAAAACTGAATAAAAAACCATATAAAACAAATATTCAAATAGTTTCCATAAGAGCACAGATAAATGTGACCCCATCTCCTAATCTTACATATTGCTGCATCTGTGCCAACCCTACTCTTACAAAGACATTTCAAAACTAGCAATAATTAAGTTAATTGGTCCCCTCAAATCCCTTAATTCAAGCTAAACTTGCAGTTAACAGCTACAGAATGATATCTACACATTAATGAAGCACAAGTTGCTGGGTGAGGTTTCATTCCACTTTCCCATGCACAAGACACAGGCAGAGTACCAACATCCTGCTCTTCTACTTTGGGTAAGTAGTTGGGGTTCTGGATTTGCTGCACAAGTTGCCACATCAGCCTGACATCACATAGTAGATAGTTGGCCTCTGGAATCCATTGAAAATAGAAGCAACAGCTACAGTGTAAGCACCCATATTTTCAAAGAGCATCCAGGGGCCCACATTCATTTCTGGCAGGTCATAGCACTCAACTATCTGGTCAAGGCCATCACATGTTGGTCCCCATATGCTGGATGAATAATACTTCTCATCTGGTTTATGTCTCTTTTGCAGAAGAGGCTTACATGAGCATGATCATAAAGGATGCAATTAAATGATCCATTTACTCCATCATTGATGTAATGCATAAAGGTTTGTTCACTGGACTCATCTTCATCATCAGAGACTATCTCTTCCTTTAATACAATTTTTTTGGCAATGATATTAACTGCAAGTGTGAAGGCTGATGCAATATAATATCTGCCTGGCTCAGCTATGATTCACACTCCAGAATCTGATGGAAAGTACTTGTCCAATGCTGGGTTGATTACACCAGTGATCTGTTCAGATTTAAGCTTCACATCCTCAGATTCAGGAAAGCCACCACCAATATCAAGCAGGTACATACTGAAACCAACCTCAGCTCCCATGTCAAAGACACAGCGGGCATCAGAGATCACCTGCACGAAGGCCTCAGGATCAGTACAGCCTCTTCCCACGTGGAAGCTGACACCAATGACATCAATATTTAGCTCTTTTGCCCGTTTCAAAAGAAGTCTGCTGGTTTTGAGTGTGGCACCAAATTTAAACTGCTTTGGAATCATCAGTGGTAATCCACAAAACCAACTTGGCCTTTGGATGTGCTCTGGCAAGTTTCATCAACTCAACTTCACTGTCAAAAGTCATCATCTGGACCCCATTATTGGCAGTGTACTTAATTTGAGACACTTGTTTACAAGGATTTGCATAGATAATCCTCTCTGGAGGCACCCCGAGACTTTGCACCAATTGTATTTCGGTCTTGCTAGCACAGTCAAATCCTGTCCCAATGGCAGCAAGGGTCTTCACAATGGCTGTACTATCATTACATTTGACATTTGACTGCATAAAAGAGAGTGACATGAGGAAGAGCTTTTAGCCATGTTCGGTGTTTCTTCAGAACATCTCCAAGGGGTGGTGCCTGTGAATCAAGGAGTAGGGCACCAGCCCCATATACAGGAGGTGGCAGGTTCAAACCCAGCCCTGGCCAAGAAAATAAAAGTTGCAAAAAGAACATCTCTGAGCTCTGCTACATAGAAGGCATCCTTATCATAAGAAGAGGAAACTTCATTGATTTTTTGGTCCAGAATGTCCTTGGCAGTAAAACCTTCATCAAGCAAGTGGCAGTTAAACTCTTCATTACTAATGTTGTTCATGGTTTCTTGATGTTTCTTCAAAAAACTAAAAGAAGGAATTTAAAGAAATACTTCCAGCTTCTCACAAAGGCAATTCTCTAGGAATTCTGAGTCCCACTGAGTGTGTCCTCCGAGCAACAGTGGAAACATTGAGTGGAAACATTAGAGCATCCGGCGCCGCAGGCCAGCCCCATGGAGAAGTTGGAAAGCCACCATCCATGCAGAGCCGGAGCCGGAGCTGCAGGAGTGCTCAGCCACCACCCACTCCCCGCACCTTTCAGCGCCTGGCTCCCACCTTCTGGAGATGCTGGCTTGAGGGGGTGCCAGAGCAGTGACTTCAGGGACTGACCTCCACATTTTCAATGTTTATAGAAAATGGGTTATGGAAAAGCTGTATGTCCTGTTCATGGAGATGAAGCTCTTTAAATCTAAATTGGAACTCCTTTTGCAAATTTTCCAGTGAATCTACACATGTTTTGTTTGGGAATGCAACCAGTGATTTTTCCTCTAACAAATTTTGCAGCGGGATGAGTCCGCTGCTAAACAGGACAGGCAGCAGAGGCAAAAACACCCAGTGGGCCGGATAAATGTCTTCTGCAGGCCGCATGTGCCCCATGGGTCATAGTTTGAGGACCCCTGCCTTAACAGCTTTCTTCATTTTACCAAAGGTCCCAGGGTGTTCAGTTGCCTATGCCAGGAGCACCACTGTTCATCAGAGCTTGGGAGCTTGCAGTCCACATTCACTGCATCCCTGAACATCGAGTATAGATGAAAACACCTCCTGACATTGTGCTGGGAGTTTCTCTCCATTCTCATCAATTTTAACCAATGACAGAGAGGCCCTGAGGAAGCATCACAGAGAATCCTGCAGTGAGAAGAGAACTGTGGATGTCTTAATAACCTGCAAAGAACTTCTAAAGTTGTTTGATCCTCTCACATAATAAGAGCAGAGATCTGGTGACATCGAAGTCTAATTCTCCTCAGATATCACAGGTTTCCAATTAACCAGGGAGCTTTTGAGTTGGCAGAAACCTTAGAGGTCAGTGGACTCAGCTTCCCAGGATAAGCGAGGAGGTTCACGGTTTTTGGCCAGAGACGGGTGAATCTCTTAAGGTGCCAGCTGGTTGTAAAATTTACCATGGCTTTCCCTATGGGCAATTTGAAGATTAATAATTTAAACCTCGTACAGTCCATAACTGTCAGGTATCTGTGAAAGTCAGATTTTACTAGACTTGTTCCAAATGGAATGAACTACTTTAAGGAATAAGAAGTAAAACATTGAAACAAAAGACAGATTAGAGATAATGCAGAAGAGATTACTGAATAAGTTAGAGGATCAGACAAAATGATATGTAAGATAACATCCAAAGCTAAAATGTCATATCGTCCTGAATACAAGCTCAGCCTTTTGAGATTCTGCACCTAGAAAAGGAACTAGTTTAAACTCCTTATTTTTTATAAGGAGTTTTATAACTTTTTAAGTTATAGTTAAGTTTATAAAAACTTACAGTTATAGTTTAGGTTTTATAACTTTAGTTTATAAAGTTTAAACTCCTTATTTTCTTCACTTGATTTTAGCCAAAAGGCCAAGAAGCAATATTCCTTAATTTCTTAATAAACGATATGAAACATTAAGCATTCTTTGTAATTCTCTGCTGGTTTAATACTAAATTCTAGAAGTAAAAAGGAGGCTAGTGTCCTGATACTCTAGTGCATACAAGAGTTCGAACAAAAATGTTTATTTCAAGTTCCTTGGAAAAAGAAGGAAATAATCAATATCGGCCAAAGTTATATATTCTTGCTGGAGAAAAACCATCACAGAGGCTAGAAATAGACTGTTTAAGGAAGAACAAACAGATTTTGCATTTAGAAGTGGCATTAATTATGCAGCTCAAATGCTTCTGGCGTGTACCTTCCCTTTAACTCAAATACCTTTATAAACTGTCTTCTGTGACCTTCACACAAGAGCTCCTCTGGAACTCCTCTCCCAACAGGGCCCGGGTTCCCAGCACAGAAATGAAGACTCATCATTCTATCACTTTAGTCCCTTCTCCCTGCTCCAAACTTTTATTCAAAAAAAATCCCCAGTCTAGGAAAATCATTTTTTTTCCCCTAGTGGCAAGGTATTCAAAACCTTTATGACCTTGCTTAAAATACTTTACTTTCGAGATGAATATAAATGTACCTATAACTGAGTTATTTGAGTCTTTAATTATCTCTACAGATGCTAAAATATTAATTCAAAGGAGCCTGTTATTGAATTTTATCTAGTCAATGTGTAATTCAAATTCCAAAAACTAAGAGCTTCCACTGCTTTTGTTGCTAGTAATTAGACCCTTGAATATGTCCACAGGTTTGTCTGAATGATTTCCAAGGCACCATCTCAAGAACAATTTCCTTGTGTGTGTGTTTTTTTTTAATTTTTTAATTTTTTTTATTATCTTTATCATTAAATCAGAGCTGTGTACAATATTGTAATCAAGGGGTACAATGTGCTGGTTTCATATACAATCTTAACTATTTTCATCAAACTGATTAACATAGCCTTCCTGGCAATTTCTCCATTATTATGTGAAGACATTTGTATTCTGCATTTAGCAAGGTTCGCCTGTACCCTCCTAAGATTGTGTGTTTTTGATCCAGCGTCTCTCCTCTTCTTGACAGGCTGCCATCGACCGCCTTTGCTGCCAGTGATAGCTTGGGCTCCCCTCTTTGATGTGAGCTGACCTTACTGGTTACCATAGCTGCGACCACCAACTCTAGGCTCAGGAGACATGACAGAGTTGTCCCTTTTTCTCATGGTTCCAAGGGTAGAACATGCCCTTCCACTTAATCACTCACAAAATAGGAAGGGCCCTCTTATAACTCGTAAGGAAATGAATGGATGACACAGGGTCCATGAAGGGAAGCAAGACAGAGAATGATTTACTGTAAACTGCAAGTGACTGGGAACGCCTGGTGTTCCTTAAAGAGCTCTCCCTTCCCTGCACACACTGGCTGCTGCCTGTAGCCAAGTACAGGTCCCCATCTTCAGTCAAAGAAAAGTTCAGGTCGGGTGGCGCCCGTGGCTCAAGAGGGTAGGGCACTGGCTCCATATATGGAGGGTGGCAGGTTCAAACCCAGCCCCAGCCAAACTGCAACAAAAAAATAGCCTCAGGTGTTGTGGCAGGCATCGGTAGTCCCAGCTACTTGAGAGGCTGAGGCAAGAGAATCACCTAAGCCCAGCAGTTGGAGGTTGCTGTGAGCTGTGATGTCAAAGCACTCTACCGAGGGCAAAATTGTAAGACTGTCTCTAGAAAAAAAAAAAAGTACAATTTGGTCTGGACATTTCTTC